>WOGR01000271.1:0-28435 GCA_015342045.1 Leptinotarsa lineolata | reverse complement strand
ATACTGCTTCTCTATTTTGCTTATTGTTCCTTGAGATATGGGCGGTAAATTAGGAAATTTCTCATGAAATAGGCGAGCTACTTCCTGTTATATTCAGGTTTTATCTCCGTAACCAATCATTTGTAAGACTGTTATTTTATGCATTTCCGTTAATCTAACCGTTTTTCAGACTTGAAGTTGACGAACTTTAAATTTAAATCAAAATACTGACAACTAATGTTGTAACATATAAAACAATTTGACAAGGCGTTTTAAACTAATGTTGCCACGGAAATTATTTACAGTTTTTAAAGGATACCATCTAAAAAGAACACTGCTATGGTTTTTGCTTATTTTATTATTATCATACCTCAACATGAAAGAAGTTTTGAGTGTATCCTATCAAATTTCGGTAACCACATGATTTCCATTCATTTTATCACAATTGTTGCAATAAACTCGAAAGCGATAACATTTTTGAATAGAGAATGAATAGACCTTTCAAACGATATATCACAAGCCTATAAATTAGGGGTTGTACCTGTCATTCGACAGAGGTTGAAGGTAGGGGTATCATTTTTCCGTTGAAGTTTCTCAAATTATAATTTAAATTTGACGTGTTTCAGAATTCTTTGAAATATGTACAGTAAACGAAATAATGAATTTATTCCATTTAGCTTCTACACACTGTATAAAGATGAATAGATAAGATTATTATGATCATTCACAATTTGATTTCAAAAGAGTCTCCGGTAGACAGCTGTTTCAGCCTGTTGAGCATCATTAGTACCAGGCAGGCGGTCCTCAATTGAGAACAAAATGTGAATAACCAAGAAGAATACCTAAAATAACTACGTAAATGTAAGCGAGACATAATAAATTCAAATCAAATTGGGAATGATCAGAACATTTTTTAAATTCACGAAAGGAAATACTTTTTGCACATTCATAGCAAGACCCAGTGGTCTGAAAGAACTCACCATTTCCGAGAATAAATTTGGACCCCGGCACAAATTCGCGAAATTAAAAATCTCTTCATAAAGATCATTCCTTCTTTGCAATGGCTCGTCGTATTGGAAGACCTGAATGCTAATTGGTCGCGTGTGGAGAATTTCGAGGGAGCCATAGAAAGGAAGAGCGGCAGCAGCGATTATTCCCGCAGTAAAACGTTAAAATTGTCTATGATCAAAATGAGATTCTTACAGTAGTCAAAAAATGCGCGGAATGCACTCGTTCCACGCCATTATGGCCGTTACGGCCGGCGACGTAAAAGCTACAAGGCCGCGGCTGAAACGCCGTACCAGGAGCCGACAAAGCCTCTTCTTGTTTTAAAGACACAGATTTAGTATTAAGCGAGAGAGTCAAAATAAAACCAATAAATTTATGGCTTTTAAAAGTGTTTATAAAACATTGGTCGCTCTCGACATGCTGATGACCAGCGACGTATTTACTAAGGGGTTATACAGGTACACCCGCCAATAAAACTTGTTTTTAATTGATGGTCATTTTTCAAAGCTTTCAACTTCCTTTTCGGTATAAGTTGTGGTTTTTAACGATATCGATGCAAAATTATCGTATATAGGTCTTTAAATTTTAGATAATTGAAGCTGGGTGATAAAACATGTTATACTGAAATTTGTTGTTGACGTGTACCTTCAGTGTTACCACTTACAAAGATATAATTCCTATCTTCAAGCCTCTCAGTTGCAGGAGATGAGAATAGTTTGGCATTTTCAGTTATATATTTTTATAAATGATATGGATAAGTTTTGCTTACATTTCACTAATATTTTTTGTCCATTCGAAGAGTTCTATTCAGAAAATGATAGAAAGGGTAATAATAAAAAAAGTCTCGTTCACTTCCATGACAAGCTTGCTGTGTTTGAATGTATGTATGTACGTCAGTCAAATTTTATAGCTGAACTTGGAAATAGCAATGGAAAAAAGCAATGGAAACTCATCAATAATCTTATTGAAGGCAATAATCAAAGTAATCAGCTAACTAATTAAGGAAAAAGCAATGGAAACTCATCAATAATCTTATTAAAGGCAATAATCAAAGTAATCAGATAACTAATTAAGAAATTGAGGCGCAAATTCTTGATGATACCAAAAATATAGCTGAAAAAGTGAACAGATATTTCGTTGATATTGGTAAATCAATAATGAATAGTGTAAACCTGCAAACAGCGTCATCTACTGAGTTTGAGGAAATTACAAGTGATTGTTCAATATACCTATACAATACGAACTCCCAAGAAGTTCAGGAATAATTATATAAGTTGAATGAAAATTCAGCACCTGGTTATTATACCTATTTTAGTCAAATTGATAAATAATTCTTTCAAACAAGTTATAATTCCCAGATATTCTCAAAGTCAGCAAGGTAACACCTATACACAAATCAGGACCAAATAGCATTACTCATAACTATAGACCTATTTCAGTAGTTCCGACTCTGTCAAAAGTAATAGAAGTTATTTTAAAGAAAAGTATTACATGAAAAAGTGTGTTGTCTTTGACAATTACCAATATGGATTACAAGAAAATAGTAGTACCCAAAGTGCATCTATAGACTTCATTAACCACATTGCTTCTTTACTGGATGATAAATACTACACTATTGCTGTATTTGTTGATGTTGTTGAGTTCTCTATATTACTTGAAAAAATTGAAGAAATGGGAATAGGAGAAAATGCTATCTCTTCACTAAAAACATACCTTCTAGATCGTGAACAATTCACAATGGTTGATGACATTTCAAGCCAAACTGAAACTACCAAAGCAGGTGTGACCCAAGGCTCAGTCCTTGGACCCCTACTCTATACATTACATGTTCTGCCATTAAAAACTGGTAACATTATAGGTAGATACTTTAAATTCGCAGATGATACTGTTCTTGTATGTAAGGGTAAAGACTTGAAACAACTCGAAACACTAGTAAATACTGACCTTAAAGGTATCACAGATGGCTTGCAAAAAATAAACTTCAGATCAATGTAAATAAGACTGCTGTTATAATCGTTTCTCAGGACATCGTAGTGGAGATAAGAGGCAAAGAAATAACGAGAGTCCATAATACCAAATGTCTGGGACTATTAGTCAATGAGAACCTATGCTGGGGTAACCATATGAAGAAAAAAAATTATTCCAATGGTTAGTGCCTTAAATTGTTGTAGAACTTACTTACCCCCCTCTTCACTTCATCAAATATACAGTGCATATTTCTTATCAATTTTAGCTATTCGATTCCTATATGGGGTACATGTGGACAAACATTATTCAAAAAAGTAAAAATACTTCAAATCAAAGTCGTAAAAATGTTATTCAGGCTTGACTATAAAACCTCAACTGATACTTTATTCAGTGTAATCAAGATATTGCCTATTCAGAATATTCTAGAAATTGAACAAGGTGAATTTGTGTACGAGGTTATACATGTAAAAGTCAAATGTAATAATAACTTCACATTCGTTAATCAGCTCCACGAATACAATACTCGTCTTTTCAGAATCTGTACGTACTAATATTGGCTTAAATAATCTCATTAAACTATGCATGAAAACTTTTAATACTCTTCCCATTAACAGATAGCCCTACTGATTAAAATCTATAATGAATGTTTGGAATACAAACTGAGTAGGAAAAAGTGTTTTTTGTATAATTCAGTGTTCATATAAATGTATTTGTTTCGAAAGAATTTTTTCTTTCGTGTAATTCAATGTTTATATGAAAGTAGTAGTTTCAGAAGGGCTTTTTCTTTCATTTTGTGTCTGAAAGTTACTTCTTTGACTGATCTACACATCTATGTTTAGAGTTACTTTTTTTCAAATGATTGCTTCCTTCCTTTCTTTGAAAGATTCCCACATTTTTTTGTATTAAGATGGAGTAGTAGAAAGCCAAAAACTTTCTTTCCTGAAATAAAGAGTTTTTATATTAGCATACTCAACGAAGGAACGGTTCAAATCTATTCAATTCTCTGTATCAACTACTAGTAAGTTTTTAATTTTTCAATTAACATTTGTATTATGTATCCTGGAGTAAATCTTGATAGTGGATATGATTTTTTTGTACTGCATAAAGTATTATTACATTGTTTTCAGCTAGTTTTCCGAGACCAGCATGTTGGTGCTGCTTTGGATAACTTTTTTGGATAGTGCTGCTATGTAAATTACTATTTAAAATGTTTATGATTACTTTATCTGAATAGATTTCTTTAAAATAAATCTTTCAGCTAGAATTTTGCAAATATGTTTAATTTGGATGACAATGCATTGTAAGCTTAGTGATGCCATTTTTCAACCAACATGTCGGACCGCCCAAGATGGCGGACAAATTTTTTTATGCACCCTATTATACGAGTATAACTAGAATGATTTGCTGGAGAGAATATAAATAATAGCATGAAGTCACTCTATGTCCAATATGACGGATTGCCAAAGATGATGGAGTATTGAACGGAAGTCAATATTTTTATCGTCCTTTTTTGGTATTTTCTCCTTCCATAATTTGAAAATGATGAAAATTGACATATATCGAGGAAGTTTCGAAATACACAGAATCAACAAAGAAAAAGCTGTTAAAATACTCAGATCATTACAATTCTGAAGACGGATTCATATGTTAGCTTCCAAAACGTTGAAATAAGTGTCCTTAAAATTTCTTAGCTCTTTATTTGATAGGCAAAATTATTGAATATAACAAGTTACTAATAAATAGAACATTTTCCGTTGTGAAAAAATTTTTTGAATTCACACAGTATTCAGAAAAATAGAGAAAATAAAGTCGACGATTTCCAATAATTAAAAATCGAATTCCTTTCAGAGTATCATTCCTCGAACTAGGCAGAAGCGAACGTTCAGCAACATCGCCCCATCTACCTGTGGCCCAAGACCTTGTATAAGGACGAAAGACTTTCATTCTTATAGTACGTGGGCATTCTTGGAGACTGGAATTCGATTTTTAATTATCGGAAATCATCGACTTTAGGTTGATGATCTGCAAGTGTGTTCCAATAATTGAAAATCGATTCCGGAATCCTTAACAGACACCTGTCGAATATAATTCAACGCCCTTCCTGGTATTAGCCAGGGGAGTAGTTGTTTTCTGATAGGTGTCAGTCTGTAAACCTACTGTGTAGGTGAGTTGAGACTAGCCTGAACAAATTGTTAATTTAGATAATTTGATTTAAAGCCTGTCTTCAAGTATACCCACTTAGTATAAAAATGAAAGTCTTATACAGTTTTTATTTATTCTAATTACTAATTACGACTGCGACATTTCCTATCAAACGCAGAACATAAATCATGAAACAGAAAAAAAATCCGGAAAAGTCAACTCTATATGGAAACGTAACTAATTTCTGAAAATTTTTGACTTGGTGTTCACTTTCGTCCTGACCGATATAAATTTTCAGTTGATGATTCATCAATAGAAATATAGGTTTCAATGAATTACGAGTAAGCCTTCGTTTCGAATATCAAATTTCTTATTCCACGATAATTTCAGTATATTATGTATTGGTTATTTCAGGGATTTCAAATCATCTTATACAATATTAGACAATGGAAGTCCGAACTGATGAAATTTACCACGAAACATTGTCAATCACCTTCAAATAAATCTTATTTTGTGTCCAACTTGCTATCTCAATGATGTTTTAAAATGCTGAAATATTCACACAACGACACTTTCTCAGGATTACGTGTTTTTAACTTTTTTTTATTTAACAAAATCAGATCCCAAAGAATTCTTCAGGATCTGATTTTGTGATTTCTGTACGTAAGATATGTAGTGAAATATAGTCGAAGACGTCTGAAATACAGGTACGTAAATGTTTGAATTTCGTTTCGCATAAGTGGCATTATCAGAATAATGAAGCAGCCGCTATTGTGTAATATTGATAAATGTTACGAGAAATGAAAAAATAAATAATTTTTTTTACAAGAACATATGATTCAACGGCCGGAACAACAAAATCCGGGCTGATAGGCCGTGGTCGAATGAAATTAAAGTACGAAACGTTTCGTCTGCTACTGCGGTGGCACATCCTCAGTGCGCGAGGACGAATGAAGCATCTCGAACTTACTATTTTTTTATTACAAATAACTGTTTTTAGAATTCCAATTTCAATCGGCAAAAAATTAAACTATAGTCAATTTTTTTTACAAATATATAACGGATTACATACACAATTGGATCAATTGTGAAAACATGTTTTTACGTTATTCTCTTGAGTAATGCTAGTTGTTATTTTCAAAGAAAAACAAATTCTTAAATAATTATTTAAAAAATGAAAAAATACAATTATAAACAATTAAAAAATCATGGGAATTTTTTTATTATAATGTTTTAATGACGACAAAACGGTTATTTTTCATATATACTAGACTTGTCTTTTCATCTATGCGAGATGTATTAACAAATAACGTAAAGGAGTTGTACCTAACGTGAATTACCGCCGTTAGTCATTTTTCGGATATTTATTTCCAAAATATTCTTTATTTATGAACTTTTGAGACACAATTTCCCAAGTATACATATAAGAAGGGCTCCAATAAGCAAAAATCTTTCAATCCTACTATTTGAACTTTAATGTTGTCCTTGGTAAAAACGGAGGTCGTAAAAGATTGGTTGATCGATACATGTATAATGTTTTGAACAATCAAGATAAATATTTTCTATAACGGAACTTCATTCAGCTAACATCGTAATTTATTCATATTTTTGAATGTACATTCAATACTATGAAAAATATTTCATGTGGTGTACTACTGTCTTAATTGGCGATGTGGCCATGTCAATGGTCTCAAGAAGCCCTATTTCCAAAGTTAAATTAAGATCAATTTTTAATATCTTAATTGTTTATAGTTTTAGAGATATGAACAAAAAGCTGAATGTCTCTTTTTCACCTCAATTTGTTGAGTATATTGCAATTTACCAATATACTTCAACATAAGATTTTCGTTATAACAGATTTTACAAAAACCACGATATGTTTTTCACTATACAGAGCTGTACAATAGCTTTCTGATCGAAGAAGATTTTATGAAAATGAAAAACGTGTAGCGCTTTCTGTAAAATATACATTATAGTGAAAGTCTTACACTAAACTGTTTTGGTAAATTTCCATATGAATTTGCATCAACCAGTTCCATTTAATGGGAATTTTGTCTGAATGTCTCTTTTTCATCTCAATTATTAATGTTAATTGCAATTTATTAATATACTTGTGGAATTGGCGCGGTGGTAGTACGCCTGACTCACGATCGGAAGGTCGTGGGTTCGATTCCAGTTCGATCAGATATTTTTCTCGAGAGAATTTATCTGGTTGAAGCTTGGGTGATTCTGCAACCGTGTTAGGAATCACACGTTGAAAGGTAAGATCTCGTTAGTCCTTAGCTCGCACAAGTTTCTGAGAGTTGTCGTTCGTATGGGGGCGACAGCTGATTAACGGAAAATCAGATTTTATTTTAACTTCAATATAAGATTTTCGTTTTAACATTTTCTGCAAAAATTGCTATACGTTTTTCACTACACAGAACTGCATAATAGCTTTTTGATCGAGTGAGCTTTTATGAAAATGAAACACGTTTAGCGCTTTCTGTAAAATATATTATAGTGAAAGTCTTACACTGTCTTTATTACTATATTTACATATGAATTTTCATCGAGTGTCGACCCCAGTTCCATTCAATGGGAATTTTTTACATGCTGTAATATCATAGAAATATATTTTTATAAGTCATTCCAATGAGCTATTGCTCATATTTTCAGAGGCTTTATTTCTCTTCAACACAAAATTGAATTTGTGAACCAGATTGAGTGAGTGGCCATTCTTTATGTACCTCTTGTATATTTCACTAGCCAAAAATCATTCATTTTTATTATCATTATCATTATGTTCAGATAAATTTTGCCAAGCTGACCCACTCTTCCAACACATTAATGTCCTTATTATCATTATTACTCTTATTATAGTTCCTCTAAAACTAGCTCATCTCTTTGGAGTGAGTAATTTTTTGAGTCCACGAATTGTGTGTTTCAAGTACTCCAAATCATTATGAGGCTCATCAAAAAGAATATTTTGTAAATTCAGAATTTGGTTTGCATGTCCTTTTCGGATCCAATAAATTTACCCTCAATTAACAGACAAAAAATTTAAATAAACTGTAAATTGATGGATGGAGCCGTTACTACGTGGTGAAAGATCATCATGAAAAATGAGAAATGAAAATTTTGTATGTTTTTACCACTTTTATTCGTAACTAAAGTTACTGCAGTTTTGCCCTATAGCCTATAAGTACATTTTCAAACTTTTACATTACATTAATGTGTTAAAAAACATAGAAAATTTTCATTTCTCATTTTTCATTAAACAAACTGAATGAGCGAAATGGTTCAATTCGTTAAACTGATCAGTAAAAAAATGATTAGATTCCCACAGTGTAACGTGCGATCTAACATCACATCATTTGAATTCGGTACCAATGCATAATCTCACATTCCTTCATGTGAAAATATGCGAGATGAAATTCCAACTTTTACGTACCTGTATTTCACACGTCTTTCATTAAGTCTATTCTACTATTGATCTAACGTACAGAAATGACAAAATCAAATCCCCGAAGAATTCTTCATATTCATCTTTGTTTCATAACAAGTATAAGCATTTATGAATGATGGTCAATCAACATTCTGTTTCAATTATGATCAATACTAAGTTGTTTCTAATAGAAAGTTCTTACAAGCTGAGAAATTGAGATATCTTTGCTGAGCAAGTGAATAAATAATTCGATAGACCATGAATATATTGAGTCGGTTTGGACTTCCATAGTCCATATTGCCTAACTCTGCCAAAGAATTAATGTTAGTAATTTGAATGAATCAAATGCGAAATTTGGTTGGTTAGTATTTCGATTAGTTAGAAGGGGCGATGACAGATATGTTGCTTTGAAAAAATTTGATTTTCAATTATGGGAAGTCATCGACTTCGTGTTGATGTAGGACACTACCTTGCACTGACAAGAGGCCAAATAACCCAAAATTTGTCTGCAAGTATGCCCGTTCCAATGATTGAAAATCGATTCCGGCAGTTGTATCGCCAAAAGCATATGCAGAAATTTCTTCTGTGAAGAATCCTGCACTGATACCTGTCGAATATAATTCAACGCCTTTCGTGGTATTAACCAGGGGAGTAGTAGCTTTCTGATAGGTGAACCTACTGTGTAGGTAAGGAAGACTGGTTTGAACGAATCATTCATTTAGATGATATGATTTATAGCGTCTTCAAGTATGCCCACCTACTAAAAGCGAAATTTGAGTTGTTCGAATAAAAAATTGCCTGATTGAAAATAAATTGGAATAGAAAAGCAAAAAATTGATGAAATTGAATACGGAGAAAGTAAAGAGCAATTACTATGAAATTACTATAAAATGAAAAATGGGAACATTTATAGTAAATTGTCTGCAATTGTCTTCACCCAAATATGACTGGCAGAAACGAGCAATTGGAACTTGGTTCCAACTCTTGGTTTCATCGTATTATTTTTGTTTTTTAACGTTTTGATTTTATATTTTCAAAAGTAATTATTCTCCAATATATTTTAATTTCTCGATTAAGAATTCGTTGCTCAACAGGGCTACATTTAAACAGGTCTATAGACGTCACATACCATTAGTTTGATGATCTTTGAGTAATTATTTCAAGAGGTACTGAAATATATTTGTAGTGATCCCAAAATTTTCCTTACAAAGGTCAGTTACGGCAGTCAAAAGTTCAAATAGGAATGCATTCGATTCGCTTTCACTTTGGTAACTCCCTTGTCAAGGCAAGTTATCTTATTTTAGTATTGAAGTGAATGAGTTTTGAACGTTTCTGATATTTTTTCAAATGAAAAGATCATATGTCAAAAATTATTTATTGAAGGACCGAGAAAACAACATAATTTTAAAAATTATAAAATGAAAAAAAAATATTTTTTTCTGTTCATATTATATCAAACAATAATTTCAACTGAATGATATTTCTTTCATGGAGAGAGAAAAACTGAGAGATTGACAAAAAGTGATCATGGAAACTAGAATCATACTGTATTTATAGAAATATTTTTACCGGGAAAGATTAATTATATTGACAAATATGACTGTTTGACGACGGGCGTGGAATGGTGTTTTCAGTTACAATTGATATGAGTATGACAGTTAGTCACTACACAAAAATGATTCGATAACTTGTAAGAATGTTCCCTACAATCCCATCATTTCATAAGTACTATAGAAAAGACAAAATATTTATTATTTTCTCATTAGCTGCAATGACATCAATTCTGATAGATGAATTGAGTAGCAAATGTACCAATGTTTGATAGACTTCAATACTAAAATATATTTCGTTGAATAGCAATAGATAACTCAAAGACTATGTTATTAAAAATCCTGGTTCAGTTGATATGAAACATCAGTAACTTTCTATTGAATGAAAGTTAATAGTACAAATATGACCTAAATAAATTATTTTCAAGCAAAGAGTTTCACCTGAATCAATTTTTTTGAAAACAATCTCCTTTAGAATAGACATATTTTCATCATTTCAATAAGTAGCTTATTTCTTCGAAACAATAATAGAAATGAGTACACAGAATCAGAATTTTGTAAGATAAATATGTTCGACTTCTAGTAAGATCGTCAAAATTTATGAAAAAAGCGAATACATATAATGAAGATAATAATTGAATATAAATAACAAATAATCTCGTTCGTTACGTCGTGGAGCGGAAAATAATTTTTCTCACTGAATGTTCCAATTAAAAAAAATGGGTTGTTCGACTTCGAAGTTCAAAGTATTTGAAGATAATTGGTACCATTGCTGTGCAATTATCTATGTGAATGAATCATAATTCTGAAATAATTCTCCCTCATGACAATGTAATCATTATTATATTACATTAACAAGTGAAGTAAACTATAATTTCATCAACTCCCAGCTCTTATCGTAAAATTCACCTGGCTGATGGTTTTACTCCAGGTCTCTGCGCGTCATTAGTTGTTGTTTTTCCGTCGGTTATCTACCACACGTACCTACAAAGTCGTAGGTCTACAAGAGAGGTAGTATGTGTTTGTGTAGTTGTTTCCTGGCTCTGTCTGCAGGCGCAGTGGACATCCCACCACTGAATCAACATAATAAACATAAATAAACATAAGAACATGTAGATGACAGAAATGAGAGGATTTATTACAGCTAGTCATTCTTGACCATCAATTTTATTTGTATTTCTGCAACATTTCACAATAACTTTTTCAAATCTAGTTGTGACTTCAAAAAAGTGATTTGTTCCAGGTAACAATGGAATATTTATCTTCCGCACGTTTTGGCGAATGCTTAGAGGAGATAGTGAAAGTTTCCGATGCGATACTTGATGGCTGGAAAATAAACATTTCTGAGGTAAGACGTTAGTTAGATATTCGAAAATAAAAATGGTCATTGTCGAATTGTAGGGTCAAGAAAATGGTTTATATATATCCAAAAAACAATCAAGCATTTTGAAGGATGGTGAAAAAATGATGTTGGTTACTTTTGAATATCATGTTGCCTATCATATTAGTTACGGCGTGCCAGTTTTGTGTTTCAACGTATGGAAACAAGGTAGTTTTCTCTAATGCTTGGAAATGAATCTAATTTCAATTTTTTCAGATGGATCTCTCCTGTCAGTGGAAGATTTCTGGAAATCAAATGATGATCTGAAAGATTTCAACATGTATGATACTCTTACCCAAATGGTATGAAAAATCCACATTAAAGGGTTACTTTTATAGGTCCACTGAAAAGCATAATGTAGGGGAACGATTAATGAATAACAATTTTCACACAGGCATTACTTTGGACTACGTATTTATCTAAAGTATCTTTTCTACTAAAATGGTATGAGAGAGTCTCTTTAGAGAAATGTGAATAGTACAAAAATGTGTTCAATGTATTTCTTATACTACTATATTGTAAATACGTAAAATAATTTTGGCAAGAACATCTATCTATTCAAAAAGGAGTGGTATGTTATTATGACTTTTTGTTATAATTCAGTATTGCACAAGAGAAGATAAGAAGATAATTTACAATATCAATAAAAGGAGAAAACTGGAATTGAAAAGAAGCCCATTCATTCAGGGCAAACTCCCAGAATCTCCTCAGGTCATAATCTTCCAGTGCTCGAAATTTATTTCGATTTGAATACCCAAGAAGAAAATGATTAGGTGTCAGGGTCTCGTAATTGTTGAAATCTGTGTTTCCTTTTGTTATTGGCCTAGTATTATTCATGATCTCTACTTTAGCAAATAGTGTCAACAAAAGTTCATCTTTTGATTTTTGAGTTGGTAAAATAGTTTATAACGACACTCTCACCTAACGTACTAAACGTTTCTATACTCCTCCCATGAAGAGTGCTGACGCTGGGATGGTTTTTTATTCAATATCATAATTTTAGGGGATTTCCGAATCAAAAGATTCGGAAATCCCCTAAAATTATGATATTCTTATCATAATTCTTATATAGCTCCTTGAAATTCAATTGCGTTATCAGAAAAAAATGTCTGTGGATATTCTCGTCTGGCTATGAAGAGCCATAATAGTGAAATAGGTGATAATGAATAGGCTACTTCATGAATCGAAAGGTATGTGAAGAGTACGCACCATCATTTTTCTTATCTTCTTCCTAATACTACTGTAATAGTTCCAAAGTAATCGATTCCAGTGAATGTAAAAGGTTTTATATCTGTAATTAGATTTTCAATTGGAAATTGGCATCTTTGGCTTGGCCGTATCGATTCGGAACTACTGAAAAAAGGAGAAGATGGAGTTTAACAGCTGGAAATCTATCGTTGATAAAATATTTTTGTACGAATATATTAGAAACTGGATGCTTTGTAAATTAGTTCATGAAACGAGCTAAAGCAGTTCTTACTTGGATTATTAGATTTATCTACCATACATCATTAGAGAAAGCTTTCTAAGTTTGACTTGCCTTTTCACACATATATTGCTTATGAAGAGAATTAATTTTTTTGAAAAAGTTTTTCTTCTGATATAGTTTTATCCACAGATCTTCTGGTTCACAGATATCGTTTATTATCGAGTCATTATCAATAATTTTATATTTATTGAGTGTACTTTTCAAAATCTTGATGAGTTTCCAACGGTTGACGGTTCCGAACCTCCTCCAACTGTATTCCCCTCCAGTGCCACCGCACTGAATGTGACCTTGGCCCCTTTTCTACTTTCCGCCTATGACTTGACCTTGAGTTGCGTGTAACGTCATGACCTGGAACCCCTTTTTTACTCTCCGCCTATGACTTGGCCTTGAGTTGCGTGTAACTACATGACCGTGAACCCCTTTTTTACTCTCCGCCTATGACTTGGCCCTGAGTTGCGTGGTCGCACGTCACATGACCTTGGAAAAATCCTAAACGATCTTGAACTATGAACACGTCATATGACCTTGAACTCATGGTTTGGCTTGACGACCAGCTTTGTCCTTGATACATGAACTCAAATGTATAGAAGGTGTAACCTTGAACCCCTTTTCTTCCTAATAATTCTTTTGTAAGTATGGAGTTCTATACTTTCACATTCAGTTCATATAATCCCAAGTATTCGAATATATGATTAGTATTCAATAAATTGATGGATGTAGCCGTTACTACGTGGTAAGAGATCATCATGAAAAATGGGAAATGAAAATTTTTTATGTTTTTTACCACTTTTATTCGTAACTTAAGTTACTGCAGTTGCGTCTTATATGGACATTTTCAAATGTGGAAGTTTGAAAATGTTCATTTCTCATTTTTCATGACTAATATTTGTTGAGTTCCAAGGTTATAGCAACAAGTATCCAGCAATCCAAGCAGTGCAGTGAGTGTTGTCATCGTCACAGAGGTGAACATGTTTTTATATTCTTAAACTGTAATTTCACTATTTCTTTTGAAATGTATAATTTGAAATTTGACAATGAAAATATTGATTTTGCGATTATTCAACAGAGTGAAGTTTTAGAGCAGAGACCCATAACATCATTGATTGTCGATGAGTGTTATAAAATTGATAAGATATCTATGCTTTCTACACGATATGATAAATCCATCCAAGTAGTTTTATTGGATGGGAAAAGTTATACTTCTTTTAAATCATGGCTTCTAAAACGTGTCATAGAGCAATTCACAGAAGACATTATTCATGAATTGAATTCATCTAAAGCTAAACTCATTTTTACATATATGGGTCAAAGTTCTCAGGATTATCCGGGTGCCAAGACCCGCTCATTAGTAAATTTTGATATTTTAGATTGATGGTGTTGAGTATGCCTTCATTTTCTTTGTAAATAGTGAAAATATGGTATATTTATATGAAAAATGTATCAACTCTCTCAATTCAAACATGGTCAAATTTCAAGTGAGTGTTTTTCCCATTCACAACATAACTCCCAAACAAATTAATGTAATTTGTGTACTTTTCAGAGCTCTTTATCCTGCAAATGTGTGGATGCAATATTCAGCACAAGAGTGGTCGGAAGCAGTGGATTTGGATTCTGCCATAAGAAAAATGGCTTGGGAAATGGCCGATCTAAGTTTTGACGCTCTACATTCATCAAATTATGATTTGAGTGTATGTTATGATGCTGAGGAGGTGCAAAAACTTCTGGAGCTCAGTGAGAAGTATGGACTTGGTGTGGCATTGTGTCATAAATATTCGTATGGGAGCAGGAATTTGGATGACTTCTGTGAGCTAATAATTGAACCAGTCTTGAAACAGTTCCTTTACGACATATGCACCTACCAACCGCAGAATATAATAGAGAAATATCAATTGGAACCACGAAGTCCCAACCCACAACTGGAAGAATCATTAAATGATGGTGTTGTAAATATGAAATCTGATGAATATGCTATAAATGAAATCATGTTTCAATTGATATTTGTCTATATCTAATTGTTTGGTAGATAAAGACAAAAAATAATTATTGAGTGTTTCATTATTAATCAGTATCGAATATTTCATGGTGAATTACATGTCAGTCTTATTACAATCCAGTATGAACAGAGACATTAAGGGCATTATAAGGTAAAACAGCGTCGTGGAGGATGAATGCATATACTTTGGTGTTTGCTGGAAACATCATCTTGAGTGTTTCAAATTCTATTTTGATGACCGTGGATGACTTCATAGCGTCGGGTTGGTGGGAGCAATCGATGATGAATAGTGGATTGTTGCAAAATCCACCAATATCCATCATCAGTTCACTCATAGCTTTATCGTAGAAGCTGTGTTGGAAGTTCTCATATGAATCGTAGGATAACATAGTAGGTCTAACTTTTTATCGAAATCCAGATTCCAACGCTCATATGTGTATACTTCAGAGTTCAGAGATAGTCATATATTATTAATATTTACATGTATGAATTTCGTTATATCATTTGATAAATTTTCGGATTGGTCGGTACTTTGAAAGCCAATAGTTTCAGTTTCTGACCATCTTCCGGCACAATGTGTCTGATCTTCCATATTGCATGTGAGCTCTTGCTTCACATGCAATATCCCTTTTATGTAATCTTCAGCAAAACTCATGTGATAATTCAAGGGTAATTTACCGTTGAATACATTGCTGATGGAATCCAATATATCTTGTTCATTCACATCAAGACCCCATCCTATCGGTAGTAGCGAATTTATCTGTGTCTGTACGAATAATATCATCGTTTTCATTTTGGTAGTTATACCAGGTTTTTGAACAACAACCACTTGCTCACCACCTATTCCATAGCGAATTTCATCGAAGAGAAAAGCAAGGGTGTTATTGGATAGGTAGCACCGCTTCGTGGCATCAGATGGTGTGAATTTCCACTCGATATAAATGTAACTGTCTGCAATATCGAGTATAAAATCTTGAAAATTGATTGGAATTCTCATTTCATCTGAATTTTTGTAATATGGTGTACCATACGGCTTATATGTATGCTCATGCGGCTAATGAGTGAATGGTCGAACATGGGCTTCTGGAATACCTCTAATTTATCACGTGTGGTGATGTAGCCATGTTATTACTATTTTTTATATCGCACCTTCAAGCCAATGGCTTTGAGAAAGTTTAGGCTACTAGCGCTTATTCTATATCTTGACCGATTGGCTAACATATGTGAAATGAATCGACTTTTTGATTTCCTCTTCTTTGAATGCACATTGTCATAGTCTCCATCAAAGGCCTTACGCTGAATTAACTGTTGCTGTTGCTGCAATCGCTGGCTATTGAAGCACAACCCCATTTTTTCAGAAACAATAATTGTAGAGTTTATAGCTTTAACAAAGATTATCATCTGTTCAGCGCTAGAAAGTAATAAATATTGAGTAACAATTTCATCAGCTCCAGCTTTATACTGATTTTTTTTCACAGGTGGAATTGATCATCACTCGCCATCGTTTTGTTCAATTGTTTGAATGCTTATCGATGATTTTTTCAAATCAGATTGCATAGATTTGATTTCGTTCTCCATATGCTCACAAATTCTACTGATTTCAGTCCAAGAGTATTAAGATCTTTTCTGACTGATGCGGAATGTATTTCTACTCTATCTAATCTCAGATTGATTTCATCAATATCAGAATCTAATTCTCCTTTCATCTTTGAAATGTGAAAACAAAACATATCTATGATTAACACAATCCGTACTCACTTCAGGCTCTTATATTTTTCAAACGTTTATTTTACATATCGAAGTTTCCATCGGAAGTCAATTTGAAGCCGACTCCAGATTGTCCTCGCAAAACAGTATTTGAAACAGCCTTGCTTCTTCGACCAATCTTATCGATGCTTCCTTTACCTATGTTTATTATACAGTAATGAAAGTTGTCGATGTTGTGATGCAACATATGAGAAATGATAATCATTAATGCTTTATCGATAATTTCGATGAGAAAGTGAGTTGTGGGTAGAGAAGCGGTGTCAAACAGCGTCATGGATTTTTACTTCCACCTTCTAACTGTGGCAAGACAAATTTTATGATTTCTCTGCTGACTCATCCTCTAGGATTACGAATTGCAAATGTTTATCTGTATTCAAAATCTCTTTATCAACCTAAATATAAGTATTTACGTGAAGTATCAGCTCCAATTGGTGGGTTGGGATTTTACACTTTCGCCAATAATGCAGCTGAAATAATAGAACCGTCAGATGCCAAACCGGATTCAATATTCATTTTTGATGATGATTTATGATGATGATATGTGTAAGAAACAGGATATTATACGATTATATTTTCGTATGGGTCGTAATAAAATTGTGGATTGCTTCTATCTAGCCCAAACATATCCACGAGTCCCAAAACAATTGATTCGAGATAATGCAAATTTAATTGTACTGTTCAAACAAGGTGATATGCATCTCGATCATATTTTTCCAACTGTATGTTACCAGATCTGACATATAAGCAACTTCAAGATATTTGTGCGAGATGAGAAGAAAAATGCGGATTTTTAGTAATTGATAAAGATTGAGAAGTGCTAGATGGACGTTATCGAAGAGGATTCGATGCTTTCATATATCCTTGACCTTCGTGAAATAGGTGAATCATTCGAGTGAGTAGACGAGACACTTCATTGTACACATTCTTGGAGTGAAAACATTATGAAGAGAAAAATGATGATGAAATATGTTTTAAAAGAAAGTTACGGATGCCGTTTGAAAATAATTTAATTATATCTAGAGTAGTCGCCTAGGTGATCAATCAACACTTGAGATAATCTATGAGCCAACACCTTCAAAAGCTATATCTGCCAATACTGAAGAAGCATTTCAAGTGATGCAGAAAACAAAGAGTGCTACACCATTCACCGCCAAAACTATAATTGAAAGTGGGTTGAAACTGAAATTTGAAGGGCATTTTTCGAAGGATCATCAAACCTCTCAATTGGCAACTTCAGATTCAGAATCAATGAATGCACTTGGTAATGGTGATGAAGTACATAAGCATATACAACAGTTACTATCAGAAAATCCCTCATACGATACAGTCTTTGGAGTACTCACGAATTTCTATTGGATCGACGTACACTTTAGGTTTTGAATCCCACTCTGTCGGAAAAGGCATAGTAGTATTCACTATTAGATTTTGAAATATTCAATTGATGAATTCGACTGTGCTCTTACAACCCATTTTTCTATCAAAAACACATAGAGTGAATAGAACGAGTAGAGTGGCAATCAAAAAAACATGAAATCGACTCGCAATTTTTAACGCCACTTCATTTCATTCACTTACTATCCAATAGTAGAAGTATTAGAAGCTTCTAGATTTCACTCACAAATTGAAAATAAAAATGAATTACGAAAAAAATAAGAAAGTTTCTACGAGATTGTCACTCGAAGATGAAAATAATTGGTTTTCGGATGAACAGGACGAACTTCTCATCGACATTATGGAAGGAGAGAATACCATCGAAGAATAGGACAACATAATCAACGTAGTAGATGACATCGCTGTAGGAGAAGCCGATGGAGCCATGGTGGTTACTGATAACCTGCAGGTAATCGATGGTCTAATGGACCCGGAACTTCAAGACGAGGGTATCGATGATGACCTGGCGACCGGTGATTGAATGTTAGTGATACGGTGGAAATTTTTTTTATATCTGTACTTTGTGACGGATTCCCATGACAATAGCATCCACATATTATGTTAGAGTAGTTTTAGTTTTCAGTCTCAACGAAATAATAGTATGAACATATTGACCTCCATTATACTATATCGTTGATGGAAATAACGCAAACTTGGTGCGAAGATTGTGACAGTCCTCTGACAACCTTTCGCCGATTAGATGCTTGTATTATTTGGAACCATGTACCTCCACATCGATTTGTTTCAATAAATATCATTATGTTCCCATACAATATACGAATTTGCTGTTGATGTTGATCCTGGGTACGTAATTGACGAAACACCTAATCACCCCATTTACTTACCTATTTCACATAGAGACAAAATAAACAATATTACGCTTCGAGTGCTCGACCAACAATCTAGGCTCATCGATTTCCGAAACGAACAAATAATATTTCGTTAGAAATTGAAGCGAAAGTATGGTGCTGACTGTCTATACAAATAATTCACCTTCATACCCCACGTCAGTCTCCAACAAGACCTATACCAGTCGACAACTATTGACAGTGAAAATAAATTGTTTTTGGAATTTCTTGGTTGGCTATCATGTTGTTCAATCAAGTGTTCAACATTTTCCAAAAACTACAAAACGATGAATCCATACAAAAGGTAGAGTGGCGTACCTATCCTTGTGTCAAGTCTTTCCCAACAACGATGTTATTGAAATCAATGTCAATCAATCGGATGCCTACGATGCTTTGTATGATAGTCTGTTAAGAGACCAAAGTGAGAAGACCAAAGAAGATAGTAAGGTGTCATTCGTAAACAATGCTGACGCTTTCATGTTTCAATCTGCTAATTATGAGCAGAGTGGTAAGGAATTGGAAGCATATCGTGAACTTGGAATTGTCAGTACTGTTAGAGGCTTTCTCACCTACAACGATGAAGATATCAAACACTTGGCCACCTCCAGTTGGACTTTTCCCACCAATATAGGTGTCGTGTCATCAACATAACACATCTAACATTCAACATGCTCATACCCATCAATCATTTTTTGAATATTTTCAACGATTATCAGTGTTTCCTACGGTAAACATACCATTCAATTAGTACGAGCTGGAGATGATAACAACAACAGCAAAATAGAAGAGACTCCTGCTGCACTAACAACGAAAACGGAAATCAAGTTGGAAATTGAAAATATCTGACTCAAAGTTGAAGTAATTTTTCCGCAAGATCAAATCAAATTGAAACTTTTGAAAGCTATCCAAGCTGACACTCCCATTTTCATACTGTTCAGAAAATGGGAATTTCATATGCTGTCTGCTCTCACACAAGGTGCAAAAAATGAAATATGGGCCGTCAAGGCTTCCTCGTTTCTCAAAAGCCCTCGCTATGTGATTGTATGTTTCCAAAAAAATCGTGATTACACTAAAGTAAACAATGATCCGACAACATTAACGCTTACTCTGGACGATGAGAATTACTCTAGAGAAAATATGTATCTGAATTTTGCTAAGGGGAATTTTTCGCAAGCTTATTTCAATTACTCGCAATTCGGCCTGAGTTACAAAATTACTAATCAACATAATCCTTTTCTTACTTCCACCGCTTTTACGGACAAAGCTCTCTTTGTCATCGATTGTTTCAGAAGGGACGAGAGCATCAAAGTTCTAGTGTTGATGTAAAACTAGAAATCGAAGCATTCGAGGGATTTCCTCAGAATACTAGATCCTATTGCATCATTGTGCACGAGACTGTCATAGAGCACCTCCCACTCAGCGAAATTATCAAAAATGGAACTGAACATGTGATTTTGCTTTAGTATCAATCGTAGAGTCAACATGAGAATAGCTGTTGTAGATATTCAAGGCTTCACCGTCGGGAGGAAATTTCATCCTAAGGAAATAGCCAGTAGGATTGGAATTCAACGTAGTTACTTTTTATTTCTTCCAAACACACCATTTTCCTGTCTGGGTAAAGAAGTTTGCCGTACCGCCTGTTACTTGGAGCGAAACATTCACGGATTGAGGTATTTTTCTGGCTTTGTGGAGTATAATCAATTGGACGCCATTCTCATGGGAAATCTACAAAGTGTGGATGTCATCTATGTACGAGGATATCTAAAACATGACTATCTAACTGCGAAATTTCATGATTTGGATATACCTACACGTGTTGTGAATTTGGAAGGATATGACAATACGATATGAATGGTTCCCACATTCGACAACAACGAAGGTGTCTCACCCTGTATGCATCATATTCGCCACCAAACCAACTACAATTGCAGTCTCCGAAACGTAGATAATTCATACAAATGGCTTTGTGATATGTTACCAAAATGAAAATGTTTAATGAATTTTCATTCAAAATGTTTCATTTCTTTTTTTTAACTATCCTCACCGCCCTTACCCTTGACAAAAACGGGAATGAGACAAAAACGACAACGAGAAAACGACAATGACGATGAAACTATAACGAATAAACGCACGTAAAATGGTCGAAACGCACGCATAACGGTCGAAACCCACGCATAACGGTCGAAACTCACGCAAAATGTCCGAAACGCAATGCACGCAAAATAACGTATTTTGAAATGTCATTGTCGAATGGTTCGAACGTTAACTCCACAACACGTAACTCCACGACACCTTTGGGTGCTATCTCCTCCTTCTCCTGATGATGCTAACTTAGTTAACAAAGATACGACTTAGTGTCCTTCTGACATGTTGGAACGCACGTTAAAACGTATGACTCTCCTAGTCGTCGTCGTCTCAGTACCATACAATTTTTATAGAGTCGTATTCCTAACCCTTCATGCTTAATTTTGAAACCGGCAACGCTTCATCATCTCCATAAACAACGATTTATTTTACAATCGACAACATCGAACCTGTCATGCTTGCGCTGGCGACGTATCACCTCGATACCATCTCCATCCTTCTCTGCATCGATTGCAGCTAGATTTCAGGCTCATATAATTATAAAATTGTTAGAATTTCAATATTTCTTACCCTATAAAACTTTGCTAAAGCATTTTATATACAATTAGTGGGTTTCTTCAAACACCCTAAGAGCTTGCATCCCTTCAATAAAATAATACCCAGACTCCAGGCTCATATAATGATAGAACAGTTTTATTACTGTAAACTAACAATCTCTTTCTCTGCTAATGCTAATGCACATTCGATACAATTAGTGTGTTTTTCCAAATACCCAATATGCACAATTGTCAGTTTTGGGTTGGGAGCTCGTTTGATAGAATTCAATATTGTGAAATATTTGGTGAAGTCAGTCTCCAAGTTTGGAATGAAATTTTTAGATGCATCAGCCCCTCTATACAATACGAATTTAGAAATAGAATCATCAAAAGAGCACTTCATGAGATATGACAAAGACAAAGCGTATGGTTCATGAAGATAGATTCGATTTGTGTAAGAGTTAGCAGTACTGATCTTGATGATAATAATAATAATAATTATTGTCTTTACGATTTCCACATTCAAAAGAATACAACAAATATTAGAAATCAAGTTTCTTATATGGAAATAAAAGGCTAAGTTTATTTCCTGTTGTGTAAACAAGACAGAAAATATTTTTCCACTCAACCCCATTGATTGATAACATTCACAACACTTTTCTTCAACTCAATGAATTTGGGTGAGTTGATATTAGAAGACCCTCCAAGGAGACTATACTTCACATTCAAATCATTCGAGTGATCGACAACTTGATTGGGACTAGTAAATGATTTCACTTCTAAAAACTCCTCAGTTTGAAGATAGTAACGTCCAAACACCCCTATATTGACTTTCACACATTTATGGATAACTAACACTTCTTCGAGTAGTTTCGAAACTTTTTGCTTCAATTCATTGAAAAATGTGGAATAATCCACATGACGGTTTTGACTACCCGCTCTGTAGCTCAGTTATGACTATCCGCTCTGTAGGTCACAATTCTACACTTGAATTCTGTGCGTATGATATCAACACCATCTCCATATTGAACACATGCATTTGTTTTATGTTACAAAGTTCTCCGATGAACATTCATCTGATCAGTTAACTAATTTAGTGATCCAATAATGTTTCTGAAGAAAGGTTGGTTGGGTAACAGGATCAATTTTTTTTCTTGAAAAAACAATTGTTTTCTTGCGAACGTTTCGAATTTAATTAAATTCTTCTTCAGGGCTCGAAACTACTTTTTGAGCCCTGAAGGAGAATTTGATTGAATTCAAAACGTTGGCAAGAAAACAATTGTTTCTTTAAGAAAGAATTGATCCTATTACCCAACCAACCTTTCTTCAGATTCATCTGATCACTTGCAATATTTTAATTGCAGCACAAACAGGTCTGCATTTCTGGAGGTGTTGGAGGGTTTAACCTAGACCTCTTCGACGTTGATAGTCCTTCATTATTTGTGGGAGTACATGAATCCTGCTGATGACAACACAAGTTGTCACTCCGAGTGAAACTATTTCCACATTCACTACACGTATACATCATGTATGTAATATCACACGATTATGAGAAGAATATAAAATAACATTCACAACACACTTTTTATAAGTGCACAACTCACCATTTCAATGCGAGGTAAATCTATAACGTTTCATTCAAGGTTACTCAAACTCAAGTTCATGTATCGAGGAGAATCATTCAAAGTCACTCAAAATCAAGGTTATGCATCAAGGACACAGCCTGTCGTTATTCAATGTCATGACGTTACACGCAACTCAAGACCAAGTCATAGAAGGAGAGTGAAAAAGGGGTTAAGGTCACAGTCAGTGTGGTGGAACTGGAGGGAAATACAGTTGGGGGAGGTTTGAAAACGTTACAAGCATTCTACTTGCTATATATCTAATCAGTTCATTCCATTTCGAAAATCGGTGATTATTTGGCAAATGTGAATATTTTATCGCGGTAATTTCCTTAGTCGCCCAATATGTATTATCCACTTTCGCTGTAAGTTATTTTAACAGCGTCTGCTACAAGATGGGATTCATCCGTAGTAGGTGGATTGCGTAAGTTTTTGAATTTCTCCAACTACAATTTGATTCAACATGTCTTCTGCTTCCTCGAATCCGATACAGTCAATACAAAACAGTGGTTTGATTTGTCCAATGGTAGATCTAGTTGATTTTTCTGCTGATCTCTTCTTTATTCGTTTCCGAGATTCTACTTCTCACCACAGCTGCCTGTAATTCTGATGTCAGAATTAATATTGGTTCCGTCGAAGTTACTCTTGCTTCAGCAAAAACACATGAAATATCAATTTTGTCGTAAAGTGAAAATCTCATATAAGTAACAGCTGCAAGTGTCGCAAAATGTGTGATTCAATTTTTCATATCAAAGAAATGTTCGGATAATAATATTTTAGAGTTTCCAAATTATCGAATTTTTGAAGAACATCAAATCACGATATCCATTTTTGTGATTATTATGAAATTATCCCGTCCGATTTCAGTTCGCCAGATATATCGAACTTAAATCCCTTGTCTGACAGTGAAATTTTGTAGGTCTCTATTTGTCGTCTTGTTATCTTTCTAACTGAAATTTATCTTCAATTTATATATAAAATTATCCTTGGAAGGGTCCCATGAAAGTTCTAAAATACTCTGGAGGGATAAATCGAAACCAAGGATCAAATCTCATTTCAATTCTTCGAAAAACTTAATTTCCATTAGTTCTTTCGAATTATTTGTCCAGTTCACCATTTCAAAACCAGTGTGACCTTAGTAATTTCAGAAATAACCCTGTAGACATAATGTCGCCTGATTTATGGCCTCAATTATCTGATATCTTATTTGCGTTTGAGTTTTTGATAAATTGGGGACATGTTCGTGAGCATGACACACCAAATATCATTACTTGTACGTAATAAATGTCATGAGATACTTTTTGATTTATATTTTTCTAGAGAAATTAAATTTGGTGTAACATGTCCCTAATGTTCCTAGAGACTGCTACTTTTATTTTCCCGAATCTAATCAAGACTGCTAAGAATATCGGGATCAAAGAGTATCATTGAGGGAAGAATTATTACTTGATTAGCAGCAACATCAATTACAAAGGGGTTGATTTAGTTTATTGACATCAAAATTAGGAAAGTAACAAAATCTTGATTCCTCTATTTTTGCTTGTTTCTTATTTATTTTTTGAATTTATCATTTGTCAATAAGTCTGGACATTTCTGGTTTTTTAGATATGGAAATTTCGATAGGTTCACAACTTACTTTCTGGTAACTTGGAATCGTCTGTCTTCCAAGAGGTCTGTGATAAGTGACTAATTTGAAGTTTCGTCCAAAAATATAAAGAGTAAATATTGTAGAGTACTTCGTTTCTGCACTACAAAGTGTTCTGGGCGCATTGGCTATTGGAAGGTCTTTGCCAATTGATCTTAAAATTGCAAATAAATCGTCAGAAGTATCCTGCTAAGCCCTAAAACGATTCAATCTCTTTTTGGTTTTTAGGTTCGGAAAAATTTTGAATACATTCGATTTTTGTAGGTTCTGGTTTACTCAGTTTGAGGTGATAACGTATTCAAGGCAACTTCGTTTCTTAGGAATTCGCACTTGTCTGGTTGGAACTTTGGATTGGCTTTTCGTAGTCTTTCAAATACTTCTTTCAATAATGGTGTATATGCTCGTGGATGGTGAGAGAATATACGATGATGTCATCCATGTATTCTAGACATCTTTCGATCTGTATACCTAGAAGAAAGTTAATCATTACTATTTGGAGCGTGCTCGGCGCGTTCTCTTATCTGAAAGGCATATGTATAAATTCATAGTGACTATCGTCTATGAAGAAAGCTGTTTCAGACATATCTTTGGGTTCGATTTTAATTTGATGAAACCCTGATGCAAGATCGAGTTTGTTGAAATATTAGCATTAACCAAGATGATCTAGGAGGTCTGAGATATTTGGTAAAGGGTATTTATCGTCTACTGTGAGTTTATTAAGTTTTTGGTATTCGTTGAGAACTCTCCATTTCTGTTTGCCAGAAGCATATATCTTTTAGAATAGAACCCAAACTGGGGATAAATAATAACTTGTTCCAACATTTTGGTGATTCGAGATTTCACTTCCTCTTTATGTACCTGTGGGAACCTGTCATTTCATAAATGAGTTTTGTTTGGGCTCTGGTTTCCAGCTACTTGCCTAGAAGTGCAATGAAAGAGAGAGGACTAATCCCGTCAGCGGTGATGTCAAAGTTCGGCTTTGCATCTAACCGCCTTGGGGAGCCTCCTCTATGTTACATATTCAAGGATAGAGTTCTCCGTTGATCCTATAGATGGCGTCGTCGTAAGGAGACATGACATAGCCCCCACTTGATTGGTAAAATAATCTTTGAATAGGCGGTTCCCTGGATTATTCCTTGAATTTTTTTCGCATGTTCAATAAGCTATCTGTATATAGTTTCAATAGATGAATGAATTTCTTTTTGATGATGATATTATTCTGGTATAATATTATAATTTTCATAAACATATTACTGATCTCATTATATTTTTTTTTATGATTTAGAAGCATTTAATGTTGACGAATTAATTTTTCAGGATCATCCAGTATTACACAAGCCCTTCATTACGTTACATCCTTGTAGAACACAAGAAATATTAAAACCTTTCTTGGACAAAAGGTTAGATTAATTACCTATATTAATGAAATCATCAATTGTACGTTTTTTTATTTCAGTAAAAATCCTGTCATTTCATGGCTCAGTGTGATAGGTCCCATCGTTTATATGAGCTCGATTGAAGAATACTTGAAATATTGCTGAACGAATGAAGGAACCTAAAATAAAATCTTTTTTTTTTTTTATTTTTCAATATTCGAAAAGTTATTTAATTTTTATCAAATACTTTCAAGACATTTTATGAAATATGAAATAATTTCATGAACTGTGTTTTTTATCTCTCAGCTCAAATTTTAGAGTTCTTTCCAAGGTCCGAAATGGCTAAGAAACGAAAACGAATGAAACGAAGGAAAAGGAAATTCAAAATTTCCACTAGTTTTAGAGCGATGAACATATGTAATGCAAGCACTGATTTACTGAAGATAGCATAATACTCATTTATATATATTTATAATAGCATTTTTGTGAAAATAATAATAATAAATAAAAGGTAAACCCATTCTTTTTGGAAAACAAATCATTCAACTTTATAATAAAAGTCGGACCAGAAGACAAATCGAAGTTTATAAAAAATTCAAACAAATCATGATTGTGTGATGGAATGTCGGAGAAGGTAATATTGAATAAAAATGCCTTAGCTCAATCGGGAGTGAAAATATTTTTTTAAAAAATTTACCACCTTCCATTAATGGACATTATGCATAACTTGTCGTCTTTTTCTTCATTAAATAATCATTTTTCAAGGGTAATAGTGACATTGTTGCCACTAGATTCTCTTCAAAAAGTTTCAATCATTCATTTTAAACTGCGAATAATATTATGTCGGAACCAAGCTTCACGACGCAGAAACCTTGACAGTACTGGTATTTTGCTGATCTCTTTTTTGTATTGAAAAATACCTTCTATAGTTTGTTTTTTTTTAAGCAGCGGAATGATAAATCATTTTCAAATGCTTTTTCCATAGGTGTACATAACTGGGTCAGTTGAAAATTGAAAAATGTAGTATTCATTTTGAATATTCAGTGTGGTTGTATGATTTGATATAACAAATCTCAAAAGTAAATAGATATGTTTATACGAAAACAAAATTATAAAACACTCGCATCAATAATTGATAGATTTTTCATTCAACACCCAAGATTGATTTTACTTTTGAATTCCAAATAAAATCTTTAGTACTTTCTATGAAAAGTACTTTTTAATGTATCACATAACTACACAGCTTACCTGCTTAAATTAGGTATACTTGAGATATTTTTAATTTTTGATGAAAAAGAGGATGAAGTCATGATTCGATCCGATCTAAAAGTGCTTAATGAGGTTATTTTTTACGTGAAGAATATAAATTATTGATAAAGCCCTTGCATCTCAATCAGTGTTGTCATTAGTAAATTATACAGTGTGTAAAAGTCAAATGGAATGAATTCGTTATTTCGGTTATTGTACATATTTTTGAAAAATCCCGAAACACGTCAAATTTAAATTATAATTTGACATATTTCAACAAAAAATACTAACCCTACCTTCAACACCCGTCGAATGACTGGTACAACCCCCAATTTTTTAAATGGGAAATATAGGCTTTTGATATATCGTTTGAAAGATCTCTTCATTCTCTATTCAAAAATGTTATCGCTTTCAAGTTTATTGCAACAAATAAGATAAAATTAATTAAAATCATGTGTTTACGAAATATGATAAAATACACTCAAAACTTATTGCAATATACTCATAACATTTTTCATGTTGAGATATTGATAATAAAACAGTAAGCAAAACCATAGTAATGCTGTTTTTAGATGGTATCTTTTAAAAAATTTTGAATAATTATCGTGGCAACATTAGTTCAAAACGCCTCGTCGAATTGTTATGTATGTTACAACATTAGTTGTCAGAATTTTAATTTAAGTTTGAAGTTCGTTAACTTCAAGTCTGACAAATGGTTAGATTGACGAAAATGCATAAAATAATAACAGTTTTACCAATGATTGGTTACGGAGATACAAGCAGCTGCCAATGCAATGAGTGATAAACTCAAATTAGATGTGATGCTTGAGTTCGAGGAAAACTCACATACATCGAGTAGACAGGCATCCACTGGATTCACTGTTAGTTACACTTCGATAGTAAACATATTGAAAGAAAACAAAATGCATTCCTATAAAAT
>WOGR01000270.1:0-28468 GCA_015342045.1 Leptinotarsa lineolata | reverse complement strand
GAGAGAACATTGGTAGATCAGGATCTTCAGATGATGTGGTGCTACAGGTTTTTCCGGGTTTTCCTGCAGCTGAAATAGCAAATGCGCCACTGGAATCAATCAAGTCGCCTCGGAGCGCCAATTAATTTTTTTTATGATTCATAATTTGTATTAATTTTTAAATACTGAAATATGAAATGTATAACTTAGATACCTACCTATGTTACTTACCTGTGTAACAGTGTTGCTTGGTGATCGAAATACGTGTCGAGGTGTTGAAAAAATAACAGTTTGGTGATTGGATAAAACCAGTAAGGTTCCAAAGGTTGCAAAACAGTGGATATATGGTATAACAAAAGGTATAACGTAGTGCTTAATCCACAATAACAATTCAGTGAATAAATTGAAATAAAAAAAAAGGTTTTACCCTCAATAAATTATTTGCAAAAAATGGTGTTTACCCTTCAAAGAACTGAACTTGATCAAAAATAGTCGCCGTGTTTTGAATGAAGCAACACAAATAGGCGTTTTAGACACCTTTATTGCCGAACCCTCATCATTTCGCATTGTGGTACGCCAAGCAGTAATGTAGGGAAACCACTGAAGTTGAATAAATTTTACCCGTATAGAATAAAGATTCTTCAACATCCTTATGACGACGATTTTGACAAAAGAATTGAATTTTGTGAAACAATGACGGTTTTGATAAATAAAAACTATATTTTGTACAGTATTTGCTTAACTGATGAAAGTCCGTTTTTTTTCTTAATGGTCATGTTAACAAACAGTAGAGAAGGTGAACGTTTTGGGCTGGAATTTTTGAGAATAGATTTGTTGATGGAGAAAAATTCAACATGTGAGCTCTATTCGAATCTACCTGAAGCAATAATGGACCCCTCAACTAGTTGGAAAATCAAATTGATGAGGCTGATAACATATTGCCAGACGTTCTTATTCACTTTCATCAAAATGGAGGTTCATCACACAGCCTTTTTTAAATTAGATAGTGGCTAAATGGCAGATGGGTTGGTCGAAGAGGATCAATAGAATGGCCATCACGATCACCTGACGTATCGCCACAGATTTCTTCCTATGGGGGCATTAAAACACAGCTTTGAGAGGTGGGCGATTTGAAGAGAACAAATTCGTGTAGAGAACTTCAGGCAGAAGTTGTTCGGAATGTTATAGAGGACTTTGAGAGCAAACTCTGTCAATGTTCAGAAAATAATGAACATTTCTAACATCTTTTGAGATACAGTTCTTTTCATTAATTTGTATGTTTTATTGCAGAATACTTGCTACTTTAATGTCTTCACGGTTTTACTCAATTTTTCCAAAAGTACTTTAGAGAAAGGTCAAGTATGTGATATTTTTTTAAAGGTAGCTGAACGACCGGTTTGAGATGTTAGAAGTTGTGTCCGCCCTGCTAGAGGGATGATGTGAATTAATTGAAAATTACCTTGCAATAAGTTTGACATGATTTTGCATATGTTTAGATTTTTTATAGAGGCCGTAATATAGAGAGTGGTATGTATGATCTGTATTATATCATTTTACTCACAGGAGGAATGGGGAATTTTGTTGGGTTGATAGCAGTTTGTCGGAAGGGAAGCATTGTTATTGTGCTAAAAACGCATACGTTGTTTCTCCATATTCCGTGCTGTACTTGTCCAGCAGTCAAAAAATACATTATGCCTCTACCGTGTTTCACATTGTCTTTCCAGGATCCATCGTATTTATTTCCATTCTCGTATACAAGAAACCCTAGAAGAAATCCAATATCAAACTTTCATTGTGAAAAATTATACCTTTGAAAATGTATGTGAAAATTATCCTGAATTAAGGATAACAGTTGTTTTTGATTTGTCATCGAATGCATTCATCTGTTGTGTTCAACAAAAACGATTTAAGTAGTAGTAGTTATCGTACTCATATGTGTGTTTTACATTGATTTATGATGATGAATGATATACTTTACTGTGTATGAAATAAATGATGGTTACAAAGCTTCAGTGATACAATACAATGTACAAAGTCAAATGCAATAAAAAACAATACCATTACAAAAACTTATAAAAAAAATATTTGTATAAAAGCCCAAAACTGTATAAAATTGTAATAAAGAAAATTAGAAGAATAATAGAATTAGGATCTTCAAATTATTCTCTAAGATTGTACTTAGTTTTTTTTCTACCAAATAAGTGATTACATATTTCACATCCATTGTAAATAAACTAGTCTTAAGGTAATTGAAGTTGTAGAAGGAAGAGAGAGTTTACTGTCGTTAGTTTTTCGAATATTGTAGTACGTTGGATGAGAGGTAAAACCAGGGCCGTCGCCATGGGGGGAGCCTCCCCCATGCTTTTTCGACTTGGGAAAAAGTTGGGAAATTTTGGGTCGTGAAGGTAGAAAAAAATAACAGTAAAAAAATTAATAAAAACTGATAAAATGAAAATGAGAGAAAAGAAAGAGAGAGGTAATAAGAAAAGGGAAAGAACCAGGAGAAGGTTGTAATTTCCCAACATGCATAACTTGGAGATCCCATACTTTGAAATTCTGAGTTCAAAAATTGTGGGCTGTGAACAGCCCACAAATTCACTGGATATATTTTAATTAGCTTTACAAATATAAACTATAGCTGTTTCTGCAATGCTGTTGAATAGGTAGATACTGCTACTACCCTAAAATTGAAGTTCCTTTCTGAAGTGTTTTTCACCATTTCAGCAGTTGAAGACAGCATTTTTAACAATATTGTTGAGTACTCATTAAATTTAAGTTTGTTGTTAATGTGGATTTTTGATGATTTTGTACAGCTTTGGTTTTCTATTATTTCGACGCATCAGTATAGCAATTCAGTAGGTAATGGTATATCAATTCTTAAAACAAACCCCTGGGCTTCGGTGAAACATGTTTCATGAAAGTATTAGTATTTGAGAAAGGTTACCTACATAATCGACATCAATACTAATACTTCTGATATGAAGGGTGCTCCAATTGAAGTGTTTGCAGAAATGATAAACGAATTGAGGTCTTTTGATTCACAGTAGTGAAAACATTTTTTTTCAAGAACCAATTCAAAAAATTTGTTTCTCGATTCAAATAACATTTTACAATTGCATTGTATTTTATGGCACTCAAATTTATCAGACTAGTCAAATCTGAGCACTAGGCTATATATAACATATAAATAGGTACATACATGTAAATTGAAAACAAAAAAGAAAAGCATATTATTGACTCACATTGAGAGTTTAAAAATTCTTGCACAGAATAAAATTCATTCTTTGCTAGGTGACTGTGTAGTCTTGATTTAAATAATTGCAGAGTGCATTTATTTACAAATAGTTTGACTGCATGGTCATAGTAAATGATGCCTTGATAACTTGCAAAGTCTTGTCACATAGTTTAATGATACATTATCGAAAATCATGCCTTGTAAAACTGTATAGGAAAATTGTGTCAAATATTAAAAACTATTTTTGAACTCATTCCACTTGTTCACTTCGTTAAACTTGGGTTTTCAATACATCAAGACCTTGTCGTCAGATAAACACTTGCAAAACGATTTTCGCAGAATTCCAGTAATAAGTATATTCAAGTCATTCACTGAAGCTAATCTTTGGGGTTTTATGAGCTGACAACTTACCCAGCCCTTGTCTCACGCCTTTGTTCCATTGTCCCTCATAGTAGGAGCCATCTGTATACCACATTTGTCCGTAACCATCTCTCAAGCCTTCTTTCCAGTTTCCGATATAAAAACCCCCATTTACGTAAACCTTAACACCAGTTGCATCCTGTTTGCCACATTTCCAAAATCCTCTGTATTTAGTCTCGAATACATTCATATTAGGTATCTTCTGAGCCATAACACCATATCCGTGCGGAAAGTTGTTTTTGAAGTTTCCTTCATATATTATTTCATTGTTATTTGTTAGTAATACTCCTTTTCCTTGAAAAAATATCTCAATGGAATATGCACATAAGTGATTCTTAGTGCTAGGTACATGTAAAATTTGGTATTCAGTTCATTAATTTTAATCCCTATTTCAAAAAGCATTTGTCTCACTAGGAGTCCAAAACTTTATAGCAAATATCTCTTATGGTTTTTGAGCATTGGCTTTGAAAATAGACAGATAAGCTGAAGATATGAAGAGAAAACCCTTAAGTTCAAAGAATTTTAATTGATGTGGAGCCCCCATAAAAAATGAAAATTCTCTGGAACAGGGCAGGGAATTAAAAACAAATATGCTTGTGATCATAAAATACCAGTTAGTTTGATAACATGTATATCGTATAACATTTACCCTTTGGTTGTGGGTGGTTTTGAGAAGTAACGATGATTAGAAGTGGTGCGAAAATATTTTATTTGTAACAAAAACAAAGTGTAACTGTTATACTGGCGCCCAACGTGGGGCGCCAGTATAACATTTGCTCTTTGGTTGTGGGTTTTGAAAAGTAACGATGATTTGAAGTATTGCGAAAATATTTTATTTGTAACAAAAAACAAAGTTCAACTATTGATGCGAGTTCGGTGACCGTTGACAGTAGACTGTCTTCCTTCCTCGCTCGTCCCTTTGATGGGTAGCAGGTAGATAGTTTGGATTGGTTCCGTATTCGGGATAAATGGATCGTTACAACTGATAATATTGCAAGATTATTTATATAAAATTAAATAACTCGTTCGAACCTGGGATCTTTCCTGAAGAATTGAAAGTTGCTCAAATAACATTCCTTCAAATGATTTGATTTATAGCCAGTCTTCAAGTATACCCACTGACTATAATATGTGAGAAGTTTTCTTTCCTTATACGAGGAATTGGGCAAATTTCGGATATGCGGTTGGTTAGTATCTCGTTTACCAAGTGGGGCGATGACAAACATGTTTGTTGTTAGCTTCAGCTCAGTACGAGGAATGATATGCTGAAAGGAATTCGAAGTCTAATTATAGAATATCATCGACTCTATGTCGATGATGGCCACTACCTTGCACTGACGAGAGGCCAAATAGCCCGAAACTGGTCTGCAAGTGTGCCCGTTCAATAATTGAAAATCGATTCCGGCAGTTGCATCGCCAACAGCATATGCAGGAAATAATTGAGTGAAGATTCCTGCACTGACACCTGTCGGATACAATCCAACGCCCAGTCCATTAACATATGGTGTAGGGATGGCCTGAACGAATTGTTGAAATAAATTTCAATAGAAACTGCAATCATCCAGTTATCTGAAAGAATTATTCAATAATTTGAAAATAATTTAATACATGCTATTTGCTTCGACCTATCTGAAGCTATCACCTATCAACAAAACTAGAACAATAAAACTGAAGATAATAATTGCAAGAGAATAAAATCGTATCTGTCAAACCGACATAAAAAAACTGAAATCGTGGATCATGAAGAAATATTCAAATCAGAGACAAGTAAAAATACAATGAGTATTCCACAGAGAAGTATACAATGAGTATTCCACAGAGAAGTGTACCATGAATATTTTATAAATCCTAACTAGTGATAGTAAGCTTCATCAAGTCACTAATTAAACTGATACAAATTTATTAGTACCGCGTTACTACTATCCAAAGCTAATTAAAGAGACAAGCACATATACCCGTGGTTTTTCAAAAACAATTTGATTTTTAATGTTGAGAAAACAAATGTATTTCCATTTAATCAGCACAGTAAAGGATTGAAAAACCAAGCACAATCAATTAGTCAAATAATGAATTTGAATTTCATAACTCAGCAAAATTTCTTGGTACATATGTAAGCGAGTACTTAAGGTGATATTATGAGTATTACAAAATTCGGTAAAAAATTGAATCAAATATGTTACAGTTTCAGAATTATCAGTTCCTATCTCAATGAAAAATCACTAAAAATTTTTAATTCTGCAAATTTTGAATCTTCAATTTATTTTGGTATAATATTCACGAGAATCAGTAACACCTCTGATATATTCATCATCCAGAAAGAAGTAATGAGAGGTAAATTTCAAAATAAATTGTTGTAGTCGGAAATTTTCAAGGCAAACGATATTTTGACAATATTTGTAATGTATATTTATGAGAGTGGGGTATATCTAAAAATAAACTCATAGTCTTGGATAAGCTATACACAATGGGAACATGTTTCTAATTCCCAAATTTACAGTTTCGAAAAAATTTCCATTTTATGCATTTATGAAAGCTTTCAATAAAGTAGCACAGAGACTTGAAATGTTGGAGTTTTTGAATCAATTCAAAAAAGATGTCATATATTTTCTGATTAAGTTAGAACCTTAATATTCGCTTCAGAAATATCTAGATGGTTTTTGAACTTAAACGTAAAATTTGTGTTACGTTGTTTTATACTGTTTCATGGTTTTTTTCAAAATGTAGATCATTCTCTGATATATATTACTGCCGGCCGGGTCCTGACCCGAGCTCCTATACATTCGGAGCATTCACCAGAGTAATCACTTTCCACACCGTGATGCGAGTGATTGGGTCCGAGGTTTATGTGCCCCAAGCAGACGCAATAAGTCAAAAAGAAAGCCATTTCTAGGCGAAGTTTTCTGGCTGTTTCGCTCGTGATCTCAACCTTAGAGAGGTTATTCACCGTATTCAGAATAATTTGTTGTACAATATATACTCGAATCGGTCTGACGGTTCGCAATATATTTTTGAAAATTTAGGATAAGTAAATTTCATTCAGTAGATATAGAAGTGATTCTGATTGTGAAATGGGATTTTTGGATGAAGCTGATTTTTCATCAAGTTTTCTTTTCGTAAATTAGCAAATAAAAACTCCTTCAAACATAGTTGTCCTCATGTTTGTTCTCCAGTAGTGGCAATTGAAGATGTGAATAATATAGACTCCCAAATAAGCAGATTTTCTCAATTTTTTTGTTATTTATCTGATTGAGTTTTCTCCCTAATGAAAAATGGTTAAGGCTTTTACCGCCGATGTTTTCAGTGCCTCTATTTTTCGGGTTGAAGGCCGTCGATTTTTGGAATTTCTTCCTGACGTTTCGCTGGCGCGAGTAGCTAGCTTTTTCCGAGGTTTATGCATCCTGAGTTATCAACGATGACGATAAACCTCGGTAGAAGCTAGTCACTCGCGCAAGCGAAACGTCAGGAAGAAATTCCAAAAATCGATTGCATCCAAACCGGAAAAATAGTGACACTTTCTCCCTAATATTCAAGGAATATTTTTCATAAATTAATAATTATATTGAAATAATAAACAGTTCGGGGTTTGTATATACTTATGTCGTTATACACAATCACGTATATTCACATCATATTGAAAAATTCCAATTTGCAGTAAGTTTCTGCAAATTCTAAAATCAAAAACAACTCACCACTTTTTTTATTGTTTCGCCATTCACCCACATATTTGTCACCTACATTATTAAATATCGCATGTCTCAGTCCGTTTCTCTGAGCAAGAAGTTCCAACTTTCTTGAACGATTAAGATCTGTTCGTCCCTTTTTGTAGAAAGGCATTGATTTATGTGTCAACGGAATTAGTTCAAACTTCAGAAACGTCACTAGCGTCTCGTTTGGCATTTTTTCTTTTGTATGAAATATTTGAACGAGAAGGGTTACTGTATAAACGGCGGCTTTTTTTCAAACTTTCTCTTGGATTTGTGATGTTGATAAAACTTCGTTTTTCAGGCTCGCACCAATTTGAATGAAATGTTTATCAAAAAGAAGCTTTTATTTACATGTTTTAGGAAAATAAAACTCAAAATTCAATTAAAACCATCAATTCGTTAAGGCGGATTTCCACCAAACGGACTAGTTTCGTTTCCAAAAACAGTAACAAAGAACTTGTTTCAGTTTGGAAAACAAACTCAAATTCCACCGAACAGACAAAAACTAGTCCGAGTCGCATGTTTTGTTGTGAACTGTTTTCTGTCGTTTCCACTATAGGTATTAAGAGTTTTTATCATTCCTTTTATAGACGATGTTTTTATAAAGGCCTGCGTTATTTTGTAATCTAACCTTTTGAGCGAAAGCACAGTGTAACCATGTAGTGGGGATAATGGACAAAAAATAAACATTTTTATTATTCGATTTCAGCTATAATAATATCAATTGTAATGTTTGTAATGTCAATCGAAAAAATATAGGAATTATTAATATTAGTAATAACAATATTGATATAAATCATGCCTTAAGAAAAATAACGCCGGCCGCCACTGGTAGCCATAAACCAACTGTTACTTGGCTAAAAGCGCGCTCAGTCCGAATGACTGTTCGTCGACATTCTAGATGTGACGAGAATACCGTTACCGTCGCTTCGATGGAATTCCAAGGAACATTCCACCACCTTCGATTGCCAAATATAAGCGTCAATCACACCCCCATCAGAATAGTCAGTGAAGGTGACAGTGCGGTACGCGGAGCAATTTAATAAGGCGATAGACATTCAAAGTTGTACTTTATGTGTTTTGTCATATTAATAGTGAAATAAAGTCGAGTTTGATAATTGTTCAGTGTAGTGAATCATTGGTGATCCCACGGAGGAAAACGTAAAAATATTATTAAATATAATATAAATTATAATTCTAATACTTCTCAATATTTCTCTAGGAGTATCGTGCAGATCAAATTTGCTCACAGATTGATTCCTTTTTCTCGGATTCATCCACATTTTCCCAAATTTGAAAAAATCGTTAGAATCGGCAAATTTGCGCAAACTGAATTGCCCTCAGTACATTATACTTGAGGTAAACTTCATGCTCCAAAAATTTGGGAAGATGTTTTGGGAAGTTTTTTTGCTATGATCCAAAAACACTTTTCTGTCTTCAACGACAGAGGTTTAAACTGATTGTTGATATGAAACAGGTTTTGAAGACTGCATTGTTTACAATATTGCTAATGTGTTTGTTGATCAAAATAAAATTTATTGGTTTTATATACGATTCTTATTTCTTGAATAGTTCCTCAACGTAACTAGCGAATTTTATATTAAATATAAGGAATTGAAAATTCAGGGTTTTGACCATTGGACATTTCAGTGTGGACAGACGCGAACGCGAAAAAAACCAAGACACTGGATGAGATCATTGTTGAAAAGACGAATAGATTATGAAACAGATAAAATTATAGTAGATTAGATAAATGATGACATAGAAATGAATGGAGAACTGGGATGATCAAAATTTATTCACGCTACAGCAGTGGCGGCGCAAGACCTAAATTTAATGTGAGCAAGGTACATTCCGCAAGGCCCTCTGATGATGCAAGAAGAAGGATTCATAAAATAAAAAATACCCTAGAAATTATATAATTTTTCATTCAATAAGAAACACTTGCCAACATTTTTACCTATGTACTTTTTGGAACATTAAATAACAAAATTAACAATTTAAAAAACCCGGCTCAAAAGTAATGAAAAAAATCATGTCTAGGTCGCAGTTTTAGAACCCCACTCAAAGTCACTTACACTGATGAGCCAAAACACGTCACGTCTGCTGTAAGTTGCCGAAGAGTTGGTCCTTTGCAGACTGTTCTGGTTACAGCATCAAGTCACAGTTAAAATGTTATTGTACATCGAAATAGAAATTACCAATTTTTATTCCGATCAGTCGAGTGGATGTATTGTTAACCATAATTGAATGCATAATTCCTCTTCATAATCTTGGAAATGAGCTGATAACTTTAAAACGGCTGAAGGGATTTTCATGAAACATATTTAAGAACCGTCCAGACAAAATCCGTTATTAACTAAAAAAGCCGCATCAATATCGTTCTACTAGTATAGGAGCTAGAGTGCCACAGTGCTTTAACGGATAAAACTGCCAATGCTGAAAGTCTTTCTTGACCCATTGTATTTCTTAAATAATTTTTCATTGGTTTCAATTTGGAAATGCTCCTTTCAGCGGAAGCAGTACTTACATATTGTTAATAAAATTTGAATGACAATGTAAACATTTGGGTACAGTTCTTTTAAATCGTTCTCTGTAATATATTGGAGCAAATATTTCACATCTTTAGTAAAGTTTGGTCAATTTTGGGATCATATTTTGTAGGTCTTCATATAACTGGTAAGGCTGAAAGTCACTACTCCCGCCTACTTGCAGGACTCTGTGTAAATCTTGATAGTTTTTCAGTATTTGCTCTTTTGGATTTTTTTCAACTTGTTTGAGTCTCAGAGAAACCAATATTTTCGAAGTTTTGATCTAGAGACATAAATCTCGAATCCATATTGCTTATCACAGAATCAATCAGGGTTTTAAAAATTTTTTACATAACGGCTTTTGTCAGATTGTATAGGTTTATTGCTGCCTTCATAATCAAACATCTTATTTTTTTTTGAGTATCCTTTTATCATTAAAATCTTTTGGAAAATCATAGCTGCTTTTCTTAATTAACTGACGAGTATCTGACAAGCATTTTTCGAATCGATTGTCGATATTCGTTGATCCAGTCACAAAATATACGCAAATGTTTAAGAGTAATATCTAAATGGACAGATTGCTTATGGTTTTGACACACGTCAATAAAAATTAGACAAAGATGAACATTTTTTTATTAAATGATTCTATAGTATAACATAGTTTATCAGAAACAGAAATATATTCACGAACTTTTCATTCATATGCTTTGTGCGACGAAGAGTGGAATATATTTAGGTTCATAATTTTCTAATGTATTAATTATAAAAAATCATGACTTTTGGCCCTGCGCTATAGAATAACACTTTGATTACAGTAATAATGTCACATATGAAGTCACCCATCAAAACAAAATAGTGAACTGAATAGTTGCTTCTTGACAGAGACAAAACACCGAAACCTTTCGATCTTTCTGCCTACCGACGGGAATTTTCGTTGTTGACAAATCAGTCGCCCGCGACACAAAGTCTTCAAAATGTTTCTTATTTTGACAACTCAAGTTTTTGTTTTGTAGAAATCGACACTGTTGTTGTTTTGTCCGTTTGGTGGAAATTCGCCTTTACATCACACGCTTGTCGCAAGATTTACCATTTTATAAAAAGACAATTTTTTTGTCAAGATCAAGTTGCATGCTTATCATTCTTGTTAATTTGCACAGGTAAATCTTGAGACAAACTTTCATGTATATCATATAAATTGGTTGGTTTGATTTAATTCAGATTTTTTATTTTTTTAGAGAATGTAAATAAAAGCTTGTTTTTGAAAATTATTTTTTACTATTAATTTATTTTTTAGTCACCGCTGGACATGTTTCATTTAATGCGTCATTGCTGCATGGTCGATCCCCACATTTGTTTAAGCACCACCAAACCATCCCTATCCTTTGCCGAGTTATAACTGTTTAAAATTGGTATGGCGACCTTTTTGGGTTCCACCATTTTGAATTTGTCTCCTTGAACCTTTTACCCTTTCATTTGATATCCATATCATGAGGGTGCTACAGAAGCTTAGTCCACCATCTTTGGGAGCGATCCACATTACATTTAGAGTGACGTCATTATAATTTTCGCATTATTTTCAAACGCTTCTGTGTGATCTCCTTATCATTGTAATGCATAAACCATAACCTTGCCCGCCATCTAGGGCGATCCACTATATTGGATTTAGTGTTGTCTTATTTTTCGAATCCTGTTCACCCAATCATTTTATTTGATACATGGCAGTGGTAGCATGGCAGTGTTATAAGTAGATTCAACCAGAAATAACTCCATTCAACAAAGTATAGTTGTCAACGACTCAACTAAAAAGTTTCATTTATTGGATTCAAAATGGCGGCATTAAGGAAATCGTGCATTGTCACCTGTGTGCCAAATTTCAGTTCAATCAGACACTGGGAAATCCAACTTGCAAGATTTGATTACAGAAAATAAGATAGGTGAAACTAAATAAAAGTTTGAAAGTGTAATACAAAAAAATGACACCTTTTCACGAGCGCATGCTTAGGAACTTAATTTATTTGCCTCTTATACGTTAAGTTTTATGAAACTTAATTTCACTTTAACAGGCGACTGCCACCTCATTTTTTGTCACTTAAAACGTGCCTTATAACCATTCAATGTTTATAATTTGTATAGATGACAGAAGCCGCACAAAAATCCTAAATAAATATGTTGAAAATGCAGAAAATTTACTCACTAGTTTCTATACTACTTCAAAACAGAGGCTCAAAATACACTGGTTTGCAGATATGATTGAATTTACCTATAACCTAAATCCAAAGTAGACATCTGTGTTCTGATCTGATCTTCCTGAAAAAAGTGTGGTTATTGGTAATGCTGCATGCCGCAATGTGCAAAATGCCACAACATGTCATTAAGAAAATAAAAAATTGAAGAGTTGTTGAGACGACACAATATAAAATTCACAGATATGCTCAAAATCGATTTGTATTCTATAAAAGGTATTCATAAATCACAATTTGAAATATATGAAATCGATAGGATAATGCAGAATCCTGAACACTCAGTGATAAGACTGCAACCTCATCATCCTGATTTTACCTTCATCCAATTAGGAACTTCAATTTTGAGTGAATTGAAGGCTTCTGTAAGGAATCCTCCAACTCATTTTCTGAGAAAGAATGGAAGAAGCGTTGCGAACACATTGAACGATTTGAACAGTTTTATTTCTAGTGGTGTGTAGCCCACAATAACGATAGAGAAGAGTTTCAGGTCAGCAAAATACCCCCAGGGATTCATTAAGTACCCCAAGTACGTATATACCGAATACATTGTAGTTGTGGTTCGAACGAACAGAACGTTAAAATGCGCTTGATATGGACAAACAGATAAATCGGCAGTTGCAGAACACGCTCTCTCATGGGTAATCATGACATTGCCTTCGAACGCACGTAAATTCTTGATAAAACCAGAGGATACTACCTGATGCTATTCAGAGACGCCGTAGAAATACATAGGAATGATTTTATCCGTAAGAAAAAGATTAGACATCAACAAAATATGGATATCGACACTTCATAACAAAAAGAATTTCCCAATAATTGAAAAAGTATCGGGAAAATCAGGTACAAGAGCAGTCGGCCGTCCTATTATACCTACATACCAACCAGGACCATCTTCAGCAATGTTAATCACTTCGACAGTTGCCGCCTCGCCTCTGATAATGTCTGCCGAAGTAGCAAACGAAGCTTCGGGTATAGAAAACCTGCAGACTACGGCTAATAAACATAGGACAATTGGTTTTATTCCTCTCGAAAACCCATTCTTGAATTAGCTATTGATAATATAAAACTGAATTTACAATGTCATGATGACGATGACAATTACAGGGATGCCAGCAGTAGCTATTCTGATCTCTATGGAATTCAAATTTCATAATGATATAAATGAAACCAAATTTCGGTCCATTCCCAATTTTTTTTAATTTCATTGTGTTATTTTCCAGTTGAATAAAACAAACATTTTATAGACGGTTCTTCAGATCCTCTCTACCACTACCTCTTCATCGATAATAGTAATGACACATTTTCATATTCCGACGTTATTTTGAAAGTAGATGAAAATAGAAAATAGTCGAAATTCAGAGCGTTCGATTGATCGATTGCATTATTTGTGACGGAGATTGTACTTCTTGACGGGAACTAGTTTCCATCCTCTTTCGTTCTAATGCGGAATCTGTCAAGGAAATTGCGAGTGGTAAAAATTCTTAAATTTTTTTCTAATTCATACATTGGAAACTGAGAAATAGTTTCACTAAAATACAGAACTGAGATTTCTATATGATAGGTGCCACATTTTTATGAAGTGTTCACTTTTCTATTGGTACATTTTTAAAAACTTGATTTTTTTGTTATGAATGAATCGGTAATAGTGATAACATCTTCCTCGGGAGGTAGACATTCGTCGAATTCTTCACTCAGAGCCTTGTCTTCCTGGATCCTGCATATTTCATCCATATTCACCAAATGGTTCTGAAAATGTATGACAGATTCATATAATATCAAGAATAGTATTGAATATAGGATAAAGAAGTTATTTTCTTTATCCTATATTCAATATGAATTTTTACAAAATTAATAGGTTATCAATCGAACAAGTAAGAATAGTATTTATTTGCCTTGAAATACCTCATATTTCAGTAACTTAGAATTTCCCCAGAACTCTGTAGGAAGTCCAACCGACTCTCTTTTTTATCTCAAAGCAACTAACCCAAACAAACCGCGAATAATCATCACTAATACCAAGGTCGCTTCGCGAAAAAGTGACTTGAAATTTGTTGTATTTCAATTACTCAAGAATTTCCCCACACTGTAAGAATTCCAACTGACCTACTTCTGAGTTCGTACGCGACTTCGTCTACCTCAATCTCAACTAAACCGCGAATAATTTCCAATACCGAAACACTTCGCCAAACGGTATTTTACTAACTTAAGAATTTCCCCAGAACTCTGTAGGAAGTTCAACTGACCTACGCTACTGAATTTTTACCTCATCAGCTAACCCCGAATAAACCGCGAATAGTTATCCATCCGAAATCACTTCGCGAAACAGTGTCTTGAAATATCTCGTATTTCACTCCACCCAAAAACCGCCCCAAAAACCTCCCCAGGGGTCCAACCGACCCGGTCAGGAGCCCGCGCACGACTACCTTTTTTTTTGACTTGCCAAAACTTTTCAACTACCATTCAGTTAGAGGATGCAGTTCTAATTCTCCCAGGAAAGTCTACCAATCACAATGATTGAAATTATTTCCCAGATTTGTGCCCTTAATGCCCTCTTCAGTTCCAGCGGCCAAGTCTGCAGGAATTATCTATAGATCCCTGTTATTTCTAACGTAGAGCGCCTACTACTTATATTTAGATGTCGCTACAAGGGTTATTTTAATATTTTTCTCTGTCGACGGTTTCATTTATTTTCGCATCGGGTACTCAAAATTAACGATGATTGGTCTCTTTTGTGATACAGGACCTCTCAGAAAATAAACTTGATTTATTTATCAGATACTTTTAGGTACCTTTTGACAGTTATTTTTATTGGGGTTTTACATTGGATAATATATTTTCGACCCTTTAAATAATGAGTTTGTTTTTCAAATTTCTTAAAACATCGAAGCAGTTAATTTTAACGATTTTTCTGTTAAGTGGCTTTGCCCTAATAATTGACCTCAAGATCGTTACTGAAAGCTGATAAAGGTTCTCTTCTTGTACGGTTCACATGTGTTTTGGTAGGTATTTTATATTTTACGTAAAATAATACGATTATAACTTATACTTTGTTACACATGACTCAATAAATTCGGTTTTATAGCGCCAATCCGCTTTCCAAAAGGCTTAGCGTTATTAAATCAGTTTGATAACGAAAATGATATCAACGTTAGTTTTAGTAACATCGTTTGTTATATGTCATATAAACATGGTCTATATATCAGAAGAAAGTAGCAGCAAATACCTATCGCTAGCAGATTGCTTTGCAATCTATTAAATATATCTCCTTCAGTAAGCAGTTTAATATAACAAATTGCTGTCAACAACGGTTTTGACATAAAAAGTATTGATAACATTCTTTCTACAAAATTACAAATACAAGCTTTTGACCAGGTTAATCAATATCCAAGAAACAATGTAAGCGATATGAAATATTGCAAACCCACCAAAAACATTACTAGTTACATAAACTTGTTTCTAGATTTGGAAGAGATGATAACTAGAGCAAATTTATTAAAAACCATAAAGTCTTCCGTCTAAGATATAAGTTGACTTGAGGTTCTTATCATGAGGTTCTTATCATTGTCTGTTCGTTTGGTCCTATCCTGGGCATTACGATAAAATCAGGGTTGTTTGTTCGTTCTTGACAGTTAACAAAAATATTTTATTTATTGACGAAAAGTCCTTACAGACGTTATTGCCTATCGCTAGCTTCAAAAGCTAGAAGAACAAATTAATATTCCAACAAAAGAACTTATCCAAGATTTGCTGTAAGTAATTCTAGAACGAAATTATAAGTTGGATATTTCAAAATGTTTCACCAGTGAGTACCAAATAGACCATGGTCGAATGAAACCTGAAGTACTAAACGTTTCGTGTTCGACATATAATCTTCGTCCTCGCAGTCATCGTACATATCACTGATGACGTCTGCGTCAGTAGCAGAGGAAACGTTTGGTACTTCAGATTCTATCGACCACGGCCTACCGGCCTGGATTTTGTTCTCTTTGAAGGTTTTATGGTGACTACGTTGTTGGGTTCATGTTTAAAAAATGTGTTTTTGACGATGAAGATGAACAAATCTTGATATGTGTCACAGCTGTTGTCCGAGTTTGTTGGCCGTGGTGTTCAGAATGTTTAAGCTTGACGTTTTGACTGCGATAAACTTTGTCAAAAGCAATAAGGCAGAGCACGTTATCCGTGGTCCAATCACTTTTGATAAAGCCTCCCCAGTCTAGAGGTCGATCATAAAAATCTGCAAACAGCGCAGCGGTCAACAAACACAAAAAATAGCGGCAGTTACATCCGTTCCTTAAAGTTTACACGCTGATCAAATTTTGATATAAAAAAAAAAAGATGAATATTGCTCAAGAGAAAGGCAGCAGTGTAATCGAAACGTTTACGCATAGTGACAGTGATGATGGGAATGATACTGTACCAAAATTTTCAGAAAGAGTTCTATTGTAACAGACACTGTACACGATTCATTTTGGTAATTTTACATTTTGCTGGTGAAGGCTCATCATAACAACAACAAGCTGGTAATATCCATGATTCAAAACCTAGCGGGCTAACTCCTGGTATGGCTTAGTATTTTCACAGCACAATCTACCAAAACCACATTATCATTATCAATGAATGTTTTTTGTATTCATTTAAATAAATATTCATTCAAATAATACGTTAAACTTATGCGTTGTTCTACAACACACATGTATTTTTGTTTTTTTCTCCTCGTGTATCGGCCATTAATATCGGTCGATGCCGATAATCTACAATATGGCCGATATAAATATCGCTATCGGTTGATCCCTAAAAAGTACTTTTTTCGCACGACAGAACCGTAAAAATCATAGGATATTTCCTGATAACCCCAACTTGGATAATGAAATGCGGATCGAGAAAATTGTTCGAAAATGTTCATACAGAAGATTACTGATTTATATGGTTTCACTCACAGGAGGAATGGGAAATATGGTTGGCCTGATAGCAGTTTGCCTGAAGGGAAGCATTGATATTGTGCTAAAAACGCATACATTTTTTTTCCATATTCCTTGCTGTAGTTGGCCTACTGTTAAGAAATACATGATGCCTCTGCCATGTTTCATATCGTTTTCCCAAGATCCGTCATATTTATTCCCATTCTCGTATACAAGAAGCCCTGGAAAAATCCAATCTCGTTGTCAAAAATGTTGCACTGATATGTGGATAGTATTATATCATAAATAGATGGTACCATTCTAATCATTCCCATTTTGAATTCAATTCAAGAGCCACTGGTAGGCAGCTATTTCAGCCTGTTGGGCGGTCCTGGATTGAAGACAATATCTGAATAACCAAGAAAAGTACTTGATAAAAATAACTGTGTGAACGCAAGCGAGACATAAGTGGAACCATCTATTGGTGTGACACCCAAGTCAACTTGCCAAGTTTTTATGTCAGTGTTGGTGGTTTGACCAATCAGCCGACAACTGCGGTAGTAGAAGTTTGGGAAGCTATCCTGGAATGCCATCGGAAAACGAATCCACATATTACTAGAAATGATATGGGTGTCACACCAATTGGTGATTCCACTTATGCCTCGCTTGCGTTCATGCAGTTATTTTTATCAAGTAGTTTTCTTGGTTATCCAAGTTTTGTTTTCAATCGAGGACCGTCTGCCCGGTACTAACGATGCCCAACAGGCTGAAACTGCTGTCTACTGATGGCTCTTAAATTGAAATTTATATGGGAATGATCAGAATGGTACTTACCTATTCATCTTCTGATTTTCATGGAATTTATTTTCCAGCAGCTCGACTGCATTAACCTTTCTCTATGTGGATTCATTTTCCGATGGCATTCCAGGATAGCTTCCCAAATTTCTGTTACCGCAGTTATCGGTTGTTTGGTCAAACCACCAACTCTGTCATAAAAACTTAGCAAGTTGACTTGGGTGTCACATCAATAGGTTGTTCCACTTATGTCTGGCTTGCGTTCACGCAGTTATTTTTATCGAATACTTCTTTTGATTATTCACCCATTAGTGGCGGCCCAGATGTCCGTTAGGACCATCTCGCCGTCAAACCCCCATCTCAGTCCACATCCCCCACTTGTCCTTCTGGAACTAGGCTCCACACCTGTCTGATACGAAGATGAACGTGTCACCCATTAGTTAGGGAAGTTATAGATTATGCTGTAGACGACCCCTCCCGATATAGAAGGCCCAGTGAGGCCTTTATGTCCTCCGTTAACGGGTAAATAGCTTTTCCATCCAACTCACCCCAATCCAGCTAGGGGTTACACCGTGAAGGGCAGCACGGATTTCTGCGAAGACTTTCATGCCGCCGAACCAAAAAACTACACCATTCATTCGTGACCCGTTCGTCTTTCTATGACGAAAGACAGCTAAGGGCGCTACGCTCCAGCCTGACATAAATTAAGACGCGAAAAAGCTCACACACATTGAGACCGCGACTTGACGCCGGGGCCTTAATATGTGTGTTTGTGTTCGGAAAGGTTTCCGCGGTCAGCAGTCTGATAATTTAAAGTACGTGTTGAAGCGCTTTTTGTACTTTTAGTCGTTCGACTTTGAAGACATTTTCAAGAACCTATCACTACACCGAGGTCTTATTCTGCATGCTTCTCAGGTAGTGATACGCTGCAAGGGTTTCGTGACTTGACGACGAGGCCACAATCTGCCTTCTCCCAAGTGCCGGTAGACCGACAGTCGATGTTCAGGTGGATATTCAAAGTGCCATATTTTCAACTCAATTCTGCAACAACCTCTCTATATAAAGGTATCTAATGATACATTAGATTCAGCCATGCAGCCGTTTTCCGTCTTTGATTTGGATACATCATCGTTTGAGCTTAAGCTTTTGCAGACCTGCGCAGAGAGAATTCTTCTGATGCAGATTCTGCTGCGCTAGAATTTGGTGCAAGGCAGATTCATAAACACCGATTCTCCAAGAACGGACGTCAGGCGGAGAAGAGGTGCAGACGGTTGTTTTTTCTGCGTCCTTCTATGTGAACAAATAGTCCAATGCACAAAGAAGCGACATGGCGCATCGGTGGGATGCTATTTGGTTAGGAAATAATGGCATAATGAGTGATATTTGTGATGGAACTGGTCGATACTTGATGAAAATTCATAACTTATTCAAGTAACACTTTATTGGGGGATTTTCACTGACAATTTACAAAACTGCAACACATGTTTCGCTATTGTATAGCGAAAAGTATGAAAACGCTTGAGAAAGCTATGTAATATAGCGTAGGTTAGAAATTAAATGTTTAACCAAGTATAACTATTATAACAGTCTTTGTCTTTTAACGAAACCGTTGTCAACTTCCAGTAACGACCTTAGGTCACGTAGAGCTCAGCCACTCGAAAGAAAATCAAAGTCGTAAAAATTAATTGCGTCGATGTTTTAAGAAACTTTGCTAAATAGTCGAATAGATGTTATTAAAGTTGTTCCATAAGAAAATATGATTCATTGTCTGAGAATTCAGAGGGTCATAGACGAGACTGAACAACCATCGTTAATTTAACGATGTGATAAAAACCAAAAACGCCTTCTATTCCTAAACCGACAAATATATGTATAAAATCCGAAATGTCCCTTGCAGTGACATTTGTTGTCAGTGGCAGAATCCCGGCATTGGACTGCTAAGTAATTCTTTCCGACTTATCCACCAGGATTTGAAGAGGGAGCTAAGGGTACGAATCGGTGAAATAATTTAGAGCTATCCGATTGGACAGGGACACTCTGGGAGAATTCGAATTCCACTCTCCTTAAGAGAATTTAGTTGGAAGAAAGTTAAATCAGTCTTGCGTGAACTTAAGGGTGGTTAGGTCTTTTGACCCAGGGGCGGATCCCTGACGACAGTGTATCTTCAAGGATTTCTGTGTCAGTGATTGTTCGCGGTTTAGGTAATTTGAGGGAGTCTTGCGGGAATTTTCGATTGGGTTGTTTGATCCTGGAAGGCTCTTGGGTGGACCGAAGTACGAAGTGAACACGCTATTTGGGAGTCATTCGCCTCTTATTTGGCTAGGTGTCTTGAGGGAAAAAGAGGAATAGCGTGCGAGGTCAATAGTGGACCGGTTGAATTTTCTGCTGAGTGTCAGAAAGTTCAAGAGTTGTCGAAATACGAAGGGTATTTCAAGACATGGGTTGGCGAGATGGTTCGACAGAGGAATGATCGCGTTATGTTAGCTAGCTGACTTGAGGTGGAAGGTCAGGAGCGTGCGAACTCAGAAATAAGTTGGATTGGACTTCCTATGGAGCTCTGGAGAATTATTAGAGAATTCGCGAGGGGGATTTTGGTATTTGTGTAGTTTTTCGCGGTATATTTGATTGGGAGGACATATTCTATTTCTTGTTAAGAGTTTGGGACGGTTGAGGGAAAAAGTGGCTTTTGTCGGAGACCTCAGAAAAGTCCATCTATGTTTTGTTGGTGAGCGTATCTAGAAAATTCTCATCTATTTTGTATATAATTTCTGCATGTTATATGGTTTTACATTTTATCGAATTGGTACCTAGGGTGTTGCTAGAAATTGTCGCATGCCTGCGAAACAGGTTCCTTTTTGCATGATTAGGATAATTAGTAAAAATATAATGTCTTATGCGCGTTATACAGGGAGGGGTGATTAAGTGGGTCTATCAATCGTCTCTCACAGTTGTAGTTCATTTTGGTTTATAGTAGATTTTTTCAAAGAAATAATCATGACAATTTTTACAAATTATGAATTATGTATGTTTCCACTCGGGTGAAATTATATATTTTATACAATTATATATTTATTTTTCATTTAATTAATGTTCGTTAAAACAGATTCAGATTCAGTCACTAATTTTTGTTGTTATATATTTTTCCAATAATTTCACCTACTTTATCTATTAATATAATTGGTTTGTGGAAACTCTGCCAATATTATTTCATTTTCCTCAAACCCATAAAAAATCCATGCATTTGTAAAGACATGAGCGAACACAGCCACTACGAACATAACTGATGACAAAATTAAGCAGTCCCGCTCCAAAATAAATATGAAGGTAAGTGTTAAATCTGTTGACCAAACTATTTGATTCTTAATCCATGTGATCAGAACGGATTTCAAACTTTTCTGATCTGGTGGCAACAAATTCCGCGCTACCAAATTTAAATATAAAAATAAATTCCTTCGGCTGAACGACCCCATATACAGGGCGGTATATTTTCGTGTGGGAAAATAATTAACAAAGATTATTATAAATTGTTGAATGTTAAAAAAGGGATCGTTTCAGACCCGATGGTCTTTAATTACAGCTATTGTATAGCGAAACACGCGTTGCGGTTTTATTAACTGTCCAGTGAAAATTTCACAATGAAGTGTTACTTGAATACGAGTGATTGTTGTTCCCATATCTATAAAAGGAGTAACACTTTTGTTAAGCTTACCTAATCCATGTCTGAGACCTTTGCTCCAATGACCCTCAAAATAGGAACCATCTGTATACCACATTTGTCCATAACCATCTCTCAAGCCATCTTTCCAGTTTCCAATGAAAAATCCGCCATTCAAAAAAATCTTGACACCAGTCGCATCTCGTTTGCCATATTTCCAAAATCCTCGATATTGAGTCTCGTACACATTTAAATTGGGGATCTTCTGAGCCGCAACACCATATCCGTGTGGTAAGTTATTTTTAAAATCGCCCTCATATATTTCCTCATAGTTTTTTGAAAATAATATTCCTTTTCCTTTAAAAAATATCTTATTTCAATGTGTACATAGTAAAAAGATGGTCAGAACTCTGATAATTTTAATGACATATTTTTTTCGAGGCCGCTAAAAACTGGCCAGTCGTGCGGAGAAGTTATTATGTTAAAAAGCTACATCTGTAGTCAGCTAGAGCATATAATAATAATAAATGAATTTATTGACAGCAAAAATAACATGATACAATATACAGAAAAAATACAATTTTGTCAGTAGGATACATGATTGAACAAAGTTCATTCTTCCTCTTGCACCTTTTTTTATTTAGTTACTTGGGAGCTGTCTGACTTTTCCATTTCTTCCTAGTCTCCAGAAAACACTGCAGCCTCTTGGGCTTATTGCGTTTATTCTCCCATCTTTTCATGACAGCTATTCCATCAGTCTCGTACCCTGTTCTAGTTTGTACAGGTTCCGTGTTGGATGTTTGCCTTATTCTTCTGGACATAATTTAATATGTCCATATATTGCTTGCCTCCTGTGATTCAGTGGAGGTAGGTTCAGGAGTGAAACACTCCTGAACCTGTTGGGGTAGTTCTCATATTTCTCATTGCTCCCGTTATTCCCAAACAGGCTAGTCTTTGCACCCTGCCTAATTTGTTGATAGCGGTCGCCTGCTTCATCTTTGGCCACCAGACCAGAGATGCGTATGTTATCATGGGACTTGCCTTGCTAAATATTCATCGGGATATAAAAATTAATATAAATAATATCATAGACAGATATAGCGCTAAAAAAAGGAATTTGGAATATTCAATTCAATACCGTTCATCTATTAAAACATGTTTTTGTTATTTTGTCTGTTTTGTCATGTTTATATAGTTTCAGTTATACATCCTCTCATTTTTGAGTTATGGTTTTTGTTTTGAATAATATTCTGTTTATTTATTTTCAGTTACATATTTTCTCATTTTTAAGTTATTGTTTTCGTTTTGAAGGTTATTCTGTTTATTTAATTATTTTTTCAAAGAATCACTCACTAACCCTTCTGCCCGGATTACGAAAGATGAAATAATTTAAGTCATATATTATCTCAATTCTCAGTCTCTCAGTGTTGTTCATACTAGAAAAAATTTGGTAACATATTTTTGTGAGAAAATGTATTATTTGATAGATGAAGGTAATAAACTTTACATTGCGCAAAATACCGATAAATAAATGAACCGCTTTTTTATGGACACTGATCACTGAAACATAACATGTTTTGCTCAAAATTCTTGATCAATGAAACAGAAAATCAACGTTGACATTTTTATTCCTCAAATTGTCAAATAGTGAATATCGCTGGTTCTCCAGAACAGTGACACAACTCAAAAATCGCAAATTTTCAGGAGGATGAATTAAAGTTTTTCACAAAAGATATAAGTTGATATATTATGAACCAATATTTTTTCACTTAATTTCAACTATAAGTAAATCACATAATAGGTTTAAATAACATTCTTCATTCAAATAAAAAAAGTCATTGTAACCCCAATAATTTTTTTTCAACAAATTGAAAGAAAATTACATGAATGCATTGCATAAAACACAACCATATGAAGAAAGATCCTACAGTTTTCAGATCTTGAAAATTTACAATGAAATTCCGAACAGTTTGAAAGAGATGATGGTAAATAATTTCAAAAAGAATCTGAAAATGATTTTATTGAAAAAACTAAATAACCCTCGATAACCATGTTGAGAATTTTTTTTCTAATTTACTTTTCCGATATATAGCGCGTTATAAGGTTGAGTGGAAGAGCAGCTCAATTGTATAATTGAACAATATTTTTATATAATTAGAAAAAGCTGAACTCCGCCTATTATGCCAATAATTACATATTTGAGTTGAAAAAATTTGTTTATGTAAAATGGAAAATACAAAAACGTCAACAAAATCGATCGAAAATATATTTTTACCCAAACTGTCAAAACAAAGATGTTGATAGATTTGCAAAGACATTTTCAATCTTGACTACCTATAACAAACTGTTTGCTGAAAAAAAAATTCCGACCAATCGTGAGATATTTTGCGCTCCTTTCTAATGAGGAATTTTACAAAAAAAAAAGCAAAAATAACTAAAACATTGTTTTGGTTGAACTTCAGTAAACCGTATAAAAATAAAAAAAAATAACTCAAACAATGATTTTTATCACAACGTTGATCTTTTTCACGTAATAGAAATATTAAAGATTAGCATAAAAATCTTCGTAAAACTTTTCAATAAAGTAATTAATTTTTGCTCATGAGCTCTTTTTAATTTTGTTTTATAATTTGAGTTGAAAGTCTGGTAAGTTCTGATTAGATCTATTTATTTTTTTGTCAATATCAACTTTTTTGAAGTTATTTTCTATTTGTAAAAAACAGTCACCAGGACATAACTCTTTACTTGTAACACTTTAGCTTCCTTGAGTTTAAAAATATTATTGTCTGTATCTTTTGAATAATTGTGCCAAATTTCTGGAGCTATAATTTTTATGCCATAAAACGAGTCATAACTCATTTCGTGTACTTGGTAGGAGTTGTTGGTTTTTGCTGTTCTAATTAAATTAACATATTGGTGTGATGTGTAAATAGGGCCCGATTCAACACACCTTTTTATACGCCTTCTGATAATGAAATGGGCGTTATCGCCATCGTTTTGGGTATACTCCTTCATTAAGAATTTGTGAGTAATCGAATTTAGAAAATTCAAATTTAAAATGGCATATAGGTACATGGCAATTATGAAATGGTTCTTTTGTTGCCCACAACAGTTATCGCTGAAAAATATTACATCTAATTCATTATTGTTGCTAGCTTTTTCTTGAAGGCTTTCGAGGTACTTGTATACACAAGAAGAAATTTCATTTATGCCCCGATTACCTTGACCTTCGTGCCAGACAAAACATTGAACAGCATTACTTTTTTAGTCATAAATGGTAAAATTATAAGTATTAATTTTTGATACGTAGTAAAAGGTTGACACTTCTACCCGTGGACAAGACAAAGTCGCTTTTAAGTTATACATATACAACAACTACGCAAGTCTCGTCAGAATTGGTTTCATCTTTCTCCTTTTCCTCTCGTGCCAGTTTTTTTTCTTCGTGATGAGAGTCATATCCGTCCTCTTCAGATGCATTAAAATATGCCGTGCAATCCTCACATTGGTCTTTCTTAGGCTGAAAGAAGCTATTATATTCAGAGGTAAAAATTCTATGATACAAAATGTAGTTCCCGTATGGTTCTTGTCTTTCTTTGCAGATTGTATAACATAGTCTCTGTGTAATTCTGCTACACTTTTTCCGCCATCGTTGTGTCTGCTCTACAGTAATAGCTTTCTACTCTAGGAACTGATTCAATATGCTTTCGAATGCCATTTTTACTAGAATCGTCAATTTTTGTATGTTTGCCGTGGTTACCTCGCAAATCTGAATGAACTATTCCTCCAGCTGAATTTTTGCGTTTGTTTATAATGGTTCTAATAGGAAGGTCACTTATTCCTAAGGTAGACCTAAAAAAAAGTTTACATACACGAATTCTTTTTTCTTCAACTGTAAAATAAAATGTATTATTTTTTGCCCCATTACTATTAGCACATCTATAGGAATATTTGGGTTCAATTGCTACAATACTTGACGAAATGAATTCACGTTACCTCTGAAGACATCTAAGTTTCCAGTACGCCGCCGAAAAAATTTCCTGGCGCTCACATTTTCTTGTGTTTAAAGAACATTTTAGTTTACACTTTTCAGTGCAAGGAGGGCCCATCTTTCTTTCAGGAATGATAACTTTCTGCATTTCTAAGGCATTTTGCTGTTGCTTTAATTAAATTAGAAGGATCGGCTTTCCTTTTTCTCCCCCTTCTTTTTTTTCGGTTTTAGCAACATTACAATTTCATTTTTATTATTTGCGCCCTGTTTAATTATTGAAAGGGTTGATTATGCTGGTGAAGAAGAAGAAGAAAACGTGGTTGACTCATTGGATGATGACGAATTTGACTTCTGATAAATTTTGATCTTTGACGCTATCAAAAGAAAAATCGCTTTTTTTATTACTATCGTTGTCTTGTAACATGTTTGTTGATTACCTGTCACATTTAGCCATTTTCCCTCTTAACACTGAAACAAAAAGTAAACTTCGGTCATTTTAAAAAAATTACGCAAAAATATCAAATATAAATTTTCATGTAACAAAATGTTTCACTTCTGCTTACCTCTCATTAAAACTGCATTTTTTGAGCCTATATTATTTACTGTATTGACTTGAATATTTTCCTTATCTGCTTCTATATCCTTCAAATCAAACACAGGTTCGCCTGTTAAAAAAATAAATGTTTCAAGTTAAAAGATATAAGTGATAATAATCTTAGTCTATGCATTTTATACTTACGTTTATTTGAGAGAATATTACTTTCAATAATAATTTTGTTTGTTTTCACTTCTTCATGACTGTTTTCCATTGAAGTAGTTACAGTGTTATTACTTTCAACAATTTTGTGAATTTCCATCATTTCTTTGTGCTCGCTTTCCACTGATGTCGCAAATAAAAAATTAAACTCCTTTGAATGTTTCAAAATGGAAAATAAGTATATTATTGCCTACATTGCATTGGAACCAAATTCTTAACAGACGAATTAACCAAGTTGAATCCAACTTTCGTTATATCAGAATTTTTCATCGCTAAAAAAATATAGGTAAAACATCTCTTCGGTGATTCAATTTCCGAGGATTTGAAAAATATAAACAATTAACCTACCATAACTTTCTGACCCGTTTTCATTTTTTTTCTTAGCCAGTTTTAGCAAAAGTTTAGCCCTAGAATGTTCCAGTTTTATCTGAAAACACAATTTTTTCAGTCTAGACTGTAATTACCAAACGGTTAGCTCGCGTATTAATAAAATAAATGCAAATTAACAGGTTTAAATGCCGGTTTTCACCATGCCATTTTTATTACCCATACAAAAATATGAAAGAAGTCTCCAAAATTTCAGGAACAGAAAGTTCCGTATTATTATTATCACAAGAAGCAACAATGTAATTTTTTTTTCCAGAATAATGGCAGATTTCAAATAATAACCCCAATATTTTATCTTCTTTAAGAAATAATGACTCATTGTAAAAAAGCATAGTTTTTAGGTTATATACAAAAGACAAATTATAATTTGAATTGGATGAATAATGTCACATTTTAAAATATATCTTTATTGTGTTGAATTGATACATAAAAACTATACTTACTTTATTAAGAAACGTGACACTTTTCGTTTAGCGTAGCTGTTTCTGATAATTCACGACAAAAATCACAACACTTTTGATAAATAAATAATGTGTCGCTATTCGCGATAAAACGTATGAACTCACTAGGAAATAAAAAACTACTTTTGGATAATTTATAATTTACTAAATCAAATCACAATCCTTGCTAAATACTTATAAAAAATCCGAAATGGTTTCATTTAATTTCTAGCAATCACATTATTTTTATTAAAACCTAAAAAACAGTTTTTTTTGTTGTTCAGACATAAACCTACGTCACAAAGATCATCAGCATTCAATTATTCTAATTCTTCGATAGAGAAAAGTTTCTTCTGACCTGAAAAAATGAGTCCGTATTTTCTAGTGGTTTCGCCACAAAACCAACAAGTTGTTTACGAGAAAAAGACAACTAAACACCTAAAAACTGTCTTGTGATAATTATAACTGACAATTATCAACTATAGAGAAAATAACTATGTATACCTGCCATTATACCATATGATATAAAAAACGTTCTTGAAAACTATCCAACACACCACCACGTGCTATCGAACAACACAATCAGTACTACACATGAATACACATGTTACAGTAAGATGATTTTTCACTGCCATTCAAAGAAAGCATGGTACATCACGTGATATCGCTTGGTTTCCCCGAATAGCCCGTCGGCTACTAGGAAAAAAAAATTATTTCTTGGGGGTTTCACAGTGAAACCACTAGGAAACAAATGGTTGAAAAGCTTCATAAATATGGATGTAGAGGTGTAAGGAACATATGGTTCGAATCGTACCTTTCAGGATGAAGTCAAATGGTGAGGAGAACGGGACTCTCGGAGAACAGGGCTATCGAATCTGGTGTACCACAGGGTTCTATGTTAGGCCCTACTCTATTTCTGCTATGTATGAATGACATCTCTATGATCGACATTTCTGGTAGTTTCACTCTATTTGCGAGTGATACTACAATTTTGTGGAATGAAAAAACTCAGTGGAGCTAAATATAATAATATCATCCGACTTGAAGAAGGTGAAGAGCTGGTGCGATGCAAATTTACACTCTCTGAATGCATCCAAACCGAAAATAATATCGCTCAAATGTTCGCTTGATGAAATTTCAATAGACGCTGCCATATTACAAAATAAATTAAACACAAAATTTCTCGGTGTATGATGAAATTTTGATGAACACTTTAAATAACTCAAGAGTAAGATTTCCTCCGGATGTTGTATGAAGGACATCTCTATGATCGACATATCTGGTAGTTTCACTCTATTTGCGAATGATACTACAATATTGTGGAATGAAAAAACTCAGTGGAGCTAAATATAATAATATCATCCGACTTGAAGAAGGTGAAGAGCTGTTGCGATGCAAATTTACACTCTCTGAATGCATCCAAACCGAATATAATA
>WOGR01000269.1:0-28487 GCA_015342045.1 Leptinotarsa lineolata | reverse complement strand
CTTGCTCCATGAAGCTCTTCTACAGAAAGAAAACCAGGAAACCATGAGAGCAGCATCTCATATTTGGGGGACAGGAATTAACTATTTCCATTGATCGCACTGAAAAAGAAGAAGGTGGATCAATGACTTGCGAATTGACCTTGATAGGAGACTGATGAATATACGTATATCTCCGCTTGTTTCGAAGAGCTTTCAGTTCCGTACTGAAATGAGAGCAATGCATGATCTCATCAAAATTATGTGAAGGAGGAATAGTTCCAAGGACCGAAGCAACATTACTACGTTGAACAGCAATACTAATTATTTCTATCAAAAAAGAGGTGGAACGGTAATCTTTCATTGCTTGGCCTAATCTCCTTCCGAGTTCATGAATAAATAACAGAGACTCCGGACCATAAACACCGAAAGTTTCAACCGTTACTGGATGGAATAGATAGTTATTACCAAGATTTTCGTTTCTGAACTGAATGAGGAAGCTGATGAAGAAAGAATGGTGAGATAGTGAAAATGGAAAATCCAATGTAGAAATAAGGAGAAAAATTAAATGAAAATTCGAGGAGTATAATGGGCAAAGCAAACAGAAATAGAAAAGGACACATACAAGAACCAAAGATAATTTTACTTTAACAATGCCTTCCTGTAACATCGTATTGTGTACGAATTCTGTCAAACCTGTTTGTTTCTTATCAACTTCTCCGCTTCTGTAAGGTTTGTTGTGCTGCATTTGTTCATTAAAAATATTCATGGAATGCATATCCAAGACCTCGTTCAGCTATTGGTTATAATTTGTACAAATATCCAGATTTACTGATGAGAAATCTGAGGAAATGTCGGTGATGTTCACCCGCTTCATTTCTCAAGTTCGTTGGAATAAACTTGTCTTGGTATGCTCTTATTAGCAAAATGCATTCACATTGAACTACATTTGATAATGAACTCTGCCAAGAACTGTAATGCCCAGTTATAACTTATCGTTGCGTGTTATCTAACAATAATCACAAATGTTTCAAAATATTGACAACTGGCGATAGAAACAGAAAACCTCGACAGAGACCTCTCAAACCAAAAATTAATAATCATCTGCTGCATTGGTATCAAGTTTCCATGTGATGTTTGAACTATTTCCAAAACAATTTTAGGTCACAGTAATATAAGAGATGTGTTGTAAAGAGTAGACAGATTGGATTCTAAGTAGAAAAACATTTGCCTCATTTCAGAACCATTGCCAAAAATGCGGATGGTCTGAAACGTTGTAGTTCTAGACCATCAACCATATTTTTGAAAGCAGGATCAGAAAAAAAAGGAAATTGAATTCCACAGACCTATATATTCCTTTATTAAACATATATATTCTTTTGATGAAAGAATATTTGATAGGTTCCAAGGTTTGTGCCATGATAAGCAGGGTTGCAATTCACGAAAGTGCTATTAATGTTCCAAGTTGTCGGATTTTTTTTTGTGTATGGTTCCCCAGCTTCCTGTAAGAACGTTCCCTGCAAATGGCCGTCGATGGATATCTCTCAAATACTTTTACCATCAACGCTGGTGTTTTTCAGGGATCCATATTGTCTCCAACCCTCTTTTTATTGTATATCAACGACTTATTGGAAAAAACCAAGAATCCAATATATTGCTTTGCTGACGACAGCACAGTTGTCATTCCATTTGAATTCCAGCACATCCGCTGCGGATGCCCATCTTCAGAGAGAGCAGGAGGTTGCATATCTTAATGAGGATCTAAAAGTGATTTCTAATTGGAGTAAAAGTTGAAAGTAACCAGGTTCAATTCGATGCTACGAAAACCCAAGCATCGGTTCACTCCAGAAACATAAATGTCTCCAAACCGGATATAATAATGTCAGGACAGACAATTTCGCTTTCTGCTTGTGGATTGTGAACTGAAATTTTTCCTAAGGTGTCATTTGGTTCAAATTCTGATGGAGAGTGAAAAATGGTACTGCCTCGTTTGATTGTTCTGACTGGACCAGCTGATTCTAGATATATTCTCACCTATAACTTAGACAATGGAGATGAATGTAATTATTATTATCCTATCTTCTCTTTGGTCATCAAAAAATATTTTTCAAACTCCCCCCAATTCTTCTTTCAAACACACTCTTCTAAAAATAGTTAATCATAAAGGAACGACAGGAAAATTTAGTTTCAATCTTTGTTTTCTTCCCACAGTTTTTATAAGCATTTCTTTGAAGCCTGGGCTAATGAACTTTCAAAATACACAAAAAGGCGACAAATCATGCGGAGAGCGTTCACAAATCTATAAGAATGACAATATCTGAAAAAAGACATCATTACAATTGTCCGACTAGAGACAATCTTGAAACTAATCTCTATTCTGGCCGTATCTAACAAGAAATGATACGGTGGTAACAAAAATTTGAAACCAAATAATCATTCCTCTCTTTGAATGGGATACGAACATCATCAGATTGATATTGTGCCTTGATGCATTGATATGATCCATTTTGTTGAATGGGACTGACTGACATCTGACGATAATTCATATTAAAACTTGCTAATTCATTATGTGGCCATGTAAAAGTCCAGAAATCATACTAAAAATAATGCCAAACAATCCATATTCTCAACTTATATCAGAGAGTTCATATTTCCATGCAGAGGGACATTTTTGGAATGTAATTTTTTTGCTATAATAATTTAACCAAAACCTTGAATTTGACCTAATTTTACATCCTCCACATGTCAATTCACCTTGAAAAACACTTTCAAAAAGTATCATTTTTGAAGCCAAACTTCATCAAAACCCAAAATTGAAATTTGCGAGTAATATCTGAGTCAAATTTTCACAGCTTCAGATAAGTACTATAGTAGGTACTTAAGATTGGTTTGGGTTTGCAGTACTCCAATTTTGCAGTGGAAAATGTTTAGATATTTTAAAGATTCGCATAATAAAAATGAAAAATACCATCAATATTTTCTTTTATTTTCAGGCCTTTCCCATGAAGGTTATATAAGCTGATTTTTCAAGAGTGCTTAACTTTTGTTGAAGGACCTCAATTTTAGGCATAATGAATATATTTCATAAACTACACCTTACGATTTGATTTCCACAAACTTTATTCAAACAATATATCACGACATGTTTTGCTATCATAGGTGGCTTTTTCAAAAGTGAGTTCATTTGTTCCATCCAAAACTTACAACGTTTCAGTACAATTTCCGTAGCACTGGATTGGGATTGGCAGCATGAAATGGCCTTCAAGGTCACCAGATTTGTCGCCTCTTGATATATTTGTGTGGAGACTCAAAGAGTTAAATCTATCAAGTGAAACCTTCAACCCAACTTCAAAATATATATGTCAGTTAAATATTTTCAGAATCATATACAATTTTCACTATTTTTTTGTTATCCATTACCAGGTATTATACAGGGTGGATTGAATAACTATTATGCAAGATATAATACTGTGAGTAAATATAATTCATATCGCAGTAAGAAACGGTTGACAACATACGCCCTCCTTTGATAGTGTTATATTACTTTTATAATTCGTATGAAATTATTTGTATCATCAGCTCTATGCACTCAGCCTGAATGTGCGATTACAACACACAATGACATACTGCATTTCATCGGACTTGCGATAACATAACAATTTCCTACAGCCATCTGAAAGCCATTTAGGAAATCCGTTGATGTATCCGTATTTTTTTCATCTACACAGTAATTTCTTGTAATAACTATAGTCCGTTACTCATCACTTCTATGGTTGTAAATAAGTCAAAAAAACTGACTCTAGAATTATGTAAATTTGGTGTGCCTCAGGGTAGTGTCTTGGGCCCATTATCATTTCTGTTTGTTTATATTCATATAATAAATATTTATCACACTTATTGTTTTTTTCACTTGCTTCATGGTAATACCTTCTCTGCTGTTACACAACGAAAAAACAACTCCGTGATGAAATTCACGTTTTATTGATAGTTGATTAAATTTGTTGAAGAATTTGAATAGTTAGATTTAATTCACATTACGAATCTATCAGTACAACGTTAAGCAGAACAAAAAAGCATATTTGCTATGGAAATAGTATTTATATTCAAAATAATCAATGACATATCACCATTTTACTTTTAGGAATTTATTATTCATAGATATTCTTCATATAATCACTGTATCAGATAAGACGATAATTATCATTTGCCATATTGTCATGTCGTCAACCACAGTGAAATTGTATGATATCAGATTCTTAGTGGATATAATAAAATCGAAAAAAATGTAAAAGGACAATAAAAAATCATTTGCAGTTCACAAAGAACTGTCTAGTTAAATGTAAGGACTGACAATAGGTGGTAGTAGGTACGTAAGTTACTTCTCTAAGAATTTTTCATCTCTGTCCTGGATATTTCTAGTTATTTATGAATGTACATTGCAATGCTTGTCATGTATATTTCTAATTGTTATTTTATTATCAGTTTTGTAGGTTCACACACTCTTGTTCAAAAGTACAGAATTATCCAAAAAGTATTTCACACAATAACAAGGACTACATATATCGTAATATGAATGAAAAACATTGGTACATTACCAAGGTAGAGCTGAGATTTAAAATTTTTCAAAAATGGATATTTTTAGTGCAATTCGTTTTAGAGACAGTCAGTGAGTCTTCTACAAAAATGTTGGTTCTCCAGATATAAATGACTAATTAACTCTCTTGCAAAATTTTCCTGTACTCTCATGAATGTGAGTGCAGTACAAATATGCAAAAACCAGGGTCAGGGTCAGTAATGTTAAAGAATTACTGAATAATTGTTTTCATCTATATATTGACTACTTTTATTGTTTCAATTCTTTATATTGTACATCCAATCAGTTTTATATTTATTATTGAGGAATAATATCTCGTTGGAGAAACTAGATTATTATTATTATTGAAACTATTGTATCAGTTTCATAGATGTATTTTATTTCTTCAAGGATATTTCATTTATCAATTTTTTCTATTTTTTCCTGGGTGTTTTCTATTTTTATGTACTAAAAGCGATATAGAAAAATTAAAAAAAAGAAAATTTTCTCACTGATAACCTATCTACCAAATATTTTTTATGAAATATTCATCACTGTTTTTATATTCTATTAACATTGTCAAAACTGATTCTATAAATTTCAAAGACAGTGGATTTTATTCGAATTTGTTAATGCTAGATGGGATATTTACATTAGAGCAGATATAGTTACAAAAAGTTTCCTACATTTTTATTCAATTTTATTAGACGAACCACAATGAAGCAATGGGTTCATAAAGAGGTTATTGCTGAAACTGGAATACAAACTAAATAGAGAAAAGTGTTTTTTGTATAATTCAGTGTTCATGTGAAAGTATTTGTTTCAAAAGTATTGTTATTTCGTGTTAGTCAATGTTTATATGAAAGTAGTTGTTTTGAGAGGCTTTTTTTTCAGTTTGTGTCTGAAAGTTACTTCTTTGCATGATCTTCATATCTTTGTTAGATACAGTTAGCTTTTTTGAAACATTCCCACATTTTTTGTAAAAAGATAGAGGTAGAAAGCCAGATCCTTTCTTTCCCAAAAATCAATCTCTCCTAAAAATATCCCCCTTTAAATTTAACCAGCTAAAAATTCTGGACTACGAGTAGCAGTTTACTAGTAGATTATCATACCGTTTGTCGATATATGGTGTTCAAGACAGTTTTCAAATTATTTATCGTATATAATGGTATAAGCACTACTGCTTTAGACTCTGAGACTACTATCAATTGGTTAGTGTATGAAATCTGGAAGCCATAATTGGGTTGAGCATAGTTAATTTTATTGAGGCAATTTCGTTCAGGTTTAGCGATAAGTGGCTTTTATCAAAACATTTCATCACTGTATCATGATCTGTGCTATATCTAAGAGTTATATTCTATGTCTCCATCGGTTGTACTAAAACTGGTCTTGTGGGCACATTCGACAAACAAGTGTTCTGCTTTTGTTTTCAAAGATATTCTATATTTCAGATTAATGTGAGAAAAAAAAATATTCATTCACCAGATGTTTCCAAAGGGGTAGTACTCGTGACAAATATGTAGCATTCGACGCTACCCAGTCAAATTCATCAATGTTGGCAACTGGATCGATAGGGTGAAGCTTCTAAGTTGATGAACTACGACATCACCAATACTGCCTTATCCTGCCGAGTAAAAATTAAATAATCTGCGATGCATAATTACAAATCGAATAACACTTTCTCTACGTAACTGATATGAAATAGATTTTATAATAAGATAGCGGAATGCAGTTTGGATGTGTGTATTATAGAGAACGATTGGTAAGACAGAGAATAACGGGGGGTACAGTATGTCCCTCTGAAGGGGTATCGTCACCTACACCGTGCGTCCACCTTGTCAACCCCCCTTAAAATAGAAGCCACGCCTACCGTGCGCACGCTGGGTTGCCCCCACTTCTGATACGACTCTGGACAAGTTGGGTATGCGATATGCGACATCTCTTCAGTAACAGTGCTCCTGAACCGGTGCTACTTGATGCGGCAGTTGACATCGTCAGTTTAGTGTTTCGACTTGTCATTTGAAATATTTCCCCGATTGTTTTGTGTGACAAACAAGTGATTCAAGTGTTGCATGGATTTGGGTGGACAGTGTCGTTTTCTAGAAAGGATATTATTCGTAGGTACGTTTCGTTTTTTATGGTCATCATCAGTCACAAAAGATGTGTGTGTGTGCGAAAATCTGATCACTGGCTCGCTCTGGCTGAAACAAGATAACAGGTTCATGTACAGAGTGGTATATGAAAACAAGAGCAAATTCGTGACGAAATAAATTGACAGGTGACAAACAATTGTTCGGAAAATCAGATTGTTTACATCAAAAACAATAAGGAATTAGTAAAATATAGAACCTTTCACATGTCGGAACATTTTTCCAATATCGGATATCACACACTGTGAATTTTCGAATAATCAGTTCGTGGGAACGAATGTATTATACTGTTGATACAAAAATATAAAGGAAGAACATTACTGAACCTAGACGGAATTAATTATATTTCTTTCCCAAATAAGGAAATGATAATCAGAAGTATTATACTGTTAATACATAAAATTGAATCCCCCGTTAGATAAAGTAGTGCATGATCCAGTTGAAGCGGAGTGTCAAAATATGAATATGTGTTTGAGGGATTATTTGGAGTCATTCACGCCAAAACACTTCATGTTTCACCAATAGAACATCGTAAACGAATCAAAACTACCGTGAACAATAAATCGCTGGCTGATAAAGTCTAGGATCTTATATAACAGTTATCTTGTATCCAAAACAAAGTAGTTAATGAAAAACGGATTCAGTAACTTATTGCTAGTGAAAACATACATTATCAGTCATAAATATGTCATTTCCATCGATCTCCACAAAGTTTGCATGTTTTGCACAAATCATGAATTATCTGAAGACATAACTCAAAACATTAATTTTTATCCTACGTTATCAACAACATTTTTACACTGTAAGGTAAACAAATCTGAATTCTATTTCGAGTGATACGATACATTAAGATAAACTTGACCTACGAATTCTTTTTGGTAGAAGAAAACTGTCAAAGTCGAAATTAGGCTAGACGAAGGAGAAATAATTTATACTAGGAATGATAACTCCTCTAACATGTTTGTGCAGAAGCCAAGCATGTGAAAAATATGTAGTATATTGATTAAAATTCTCGCTACAAACTGGTCCATTGTGATCAGAAATGAAGATCCGTAAATTCGGTTCAATATTTTCTTTATGAAACTTATACTTTATTTCACCGTTTCTTATAAGTACAGTATGGCATTGGAGTTGTAGGATTTGTCAACAGTATTACATAGCGCATTCACAATAAGTACAAAATTAGGCTAGTCAGAGAATGTCTTGCAGGAATTACTCAGAAGATAAAATACCTATACGGCACCTTAGCCAATCCCAGTAATGTTTACATACATACAATTTCACTGGTAATGAAGGTACTATATACACCCAACATTTGGATTCAGTAACTAAATCCAAATGTTGGATTACTGAAACCCAATAAAAAATCTATAATCTTCTACCAGTAGTAAAGGTATATTTGTGTCATTATTCCTGGATCAACAACGAAGAATATTCAATCTCTTTCCCCGTACTGTATATTCAAATGCATGCAACTAGTCAACATATTTATCTAAGCCCCGAGAGATTGATATGTTCATCTGAATAATATTGCTAATATTACTTATGAGAGTTATGTATCTAGTAAAAATTAAAAGTATTTATATATCTTTCTTGCTGATTTTTCCACTCTGACTATATGACTGACAGAAAAATAGTGGGGATATTTATTATCCACTCTAGTTATCTATATAATTGAAACAGATAAAAATTTAGTACCTATAGATATATTTTTGGTTATGGAATTGAGACAAAATTCGATTTGATAAAATTGTCAACGTACTATCAGCAAATTTGCACACAATTCCTGATAGAAAATGTATTTATTTCGAAGTGAACGTAGAATCCTAATAAAATAACTGGTACTCTATTAAGACAGCCGTGGTAGGTACTTAAGTAATGTCATTAAGTAAATTGACAATAATAATGACGCTAAGTCATCCAGAGAGTAATTCCAAAACCGCTGATGACACATGTTCTAATATATAATTATAAGAAAAAGTCTGTGTTCGCTTCACAGAAAGTGTTAAAAATAATTATTTTCTGTTCAATCCTATCGGTTGGTGAAACAGTTACCGTCGCTTGAAGCATCCGATCTAAAAAACTTGTATGGCTGTTGATGATTTGAGTAAAGAAATTTTATTACTGATACTCAAAAACTGCTGAAATTGTTCAACTTTATCCTGTTTAAAAGGGCCAGTAGGTTAACCCCACAGGTACCACAATTTGCAAATGTGAACTTGTTATTATGTTTTTAGTAGTTGGACGTTTTTAATTTTATTTATATTATTAAGTGTTGGTCCAAAAACGCATAGTAAAAAAAATTACTTGGCACGAATGCATTTTGGTCCTTATTAATATTTAAAAACGTTTCAGCCAGTTATTTCGTGCAGTGGTCAGAATCACAGACGCCAAAATTGCATAGTGTTTTGCATATCATTTTTGCGAGGAGCAATAATTTTTAGTTAGGTATAATTTTAAAAACGGGCATTCGGGTCTTCTTCTTTTTATTAATAGCCCCATGCTCTAATGTCGAATTCGGGTATTTAATGATATAGTTCCTGAAACATGAGTATAGGGATGTTATTAAACGGTAATTCCCTCTGCTATAATCATGCGTATACTAACTTCTTTTGCTGGAGTATTATTTTAAGTCGAACTGTTTATGAGATCTGTTCACACAACACTATTACCTACTGTTAATTTTAAACCCGACGTAATCATTATTTATGCCCAGTATCATTTTATTTCAGTTTAATTTATTTCCAATTATAACTCCACTAAAAACTCTCATCCCAAAAATAAGATTTCGAAATTCAAATTAGGTACGCGTCTTTAGAGACAACCAAACCAGACTTATTTTACGGAAATTACCTATGATTGCTATTCAAAAAAAACGTTCCCACTAAAACGTGATCTCGAAAGAGAGTTCGATTCTCCACAGAAAAAATTGAGAGATGATTTGGGTATTTATTGTGCGTGTAACGCGTATAGTCGAAAACTGAAAGATCAACTTGAGGATGCGAGGATGCTGTCCGACGGAAAAATACTCATTTAGAAGTAGGTAATTTTTGACCAGCTTCAATTTACCTATACTCAATGACGTATCCAAAATAGCAATCACCTAATCATTATTAAATTAAGAATTATAATTTTGACATCCCACTATGCACAGATTCATTTTTGTATTGAAACCAAATCAGGTATTTTCTTTGATATATTCAATTTTCGAATTTTCATCACAAGCCACAGGGTGAACGATAAAATCTTTGTGGTTTCTAAGCGACATTTTTTGCATTATTTTTTCAGATAGACTGGAACGTATAGTTCAACTATTTATTTTCGTATACATAAAATTAAAAATTTCTCTTCGAGTCTACTGTATTCACACTTTACAGGTATTAACTCTATTTAGTATAAAACAGTTTATGCAAACCCATCTAATTTTATGATGATTTTGAAAGCGATACTATCATTTCCACACCTAAATTATTTTCTTTCAATAAAAAGAAAGAATTGTACTGCAGACTTAATAGAATATGTTCATGAAATAAAATAAATAGGCTGTCAACGTTGATAATTTATGAAATGGTTCTATTACCAAAAATATCGAAAAAGTGACAATGAACGAAAGCATCTTTAAAAGTCGCCAAAAATTTCATACTATAATTCCAAAATTGTGGGCCCTAAATTCTCAGAAATGACTGAAGTTATTGCATCAATCTGTCTCTAGCAAAGGTGTATAGGAAATAAAATAAAAAGATGAGGAAAAATGATGATGAAATTTATAGATTCACAACTTTGACAGCAATGTTTTCGTTTTAATGCAATATTTCTGACAATTTAGTGCCTACTGTTATGGAATTGTACCTTAATAGCAGGCTGATAATTTTTAGTGCTATTAGTTAGAACTGAAAAAAAACCTTAGTATGCATTCAACATTTCCAACACAAATATCACAGTATATTTAGACTAAACATGTACAACTCAATACACCTCGAACTCTACTGTTTAAGAACTCTTTCATTTTGAAAACTGTGTTAGTGTGAAATAATTTTCCTGAGAACGTTTTTCCAAATGAATTTAATCTCCACACAGGCACCGCTTTTAGAGCGCCTCAAGGATTTTTCTGTGCTTGGGTCATGTTGTTGAAAAATAATAATAATAAAAGTGTAATTGATCGGCGCTGTCCATGCATGGGACATATTCGAGAAAAACTATCATCATCATCAATTGATAATTCAGTAAAATACCCAAATTCTTGAATCAATTGATTCCTAAAAATTCTAGAAGAAGATTGAGTTCCAAACTTTCCTCTTCAAAATGTAACACGTCGTATTCATGATTAAACTCATGCCCTTCTGCTAAAAGATGGTTTGCAAATGTGAAATTTGTCTTTCTATTCACAAAACTACTTCTATCTTCTTTATTTCTTTGGAAAAATATTCTCCTTGTTTGGCCAATATACACTAACGAAATCATGGACAGCTTCTAGTTCGGTAAAAATCTATATACAGGGTTTTTCATTAGGCGCATCCTATATTTGAATTCGAATAAAACTAAGTGTGTATGAGATTTCATCGAAATTTTTTATACATTTGAAAGCCCTATGTACTGTTCTACAATTAGACTCAGACATCAACAGAAAATGGCAAATGAGACTTTACCGAAACGTTGTGAAAATAATCCTTACGAGAATGAAAAACACAGAACACGCAGAGTGGAACCTGAGAAAACAGCTCATAATACTTTGTCTGTGAGAATCTTCAAGTGATTTAGTTGATTTTGAATATGTATCAATATTAACCTGGAGCTACTGACGTTTCCAAAATCCAATTTTTCAAAATGAAAAATCCAAAAATCAGAATGGAAAATCAATATTTGTTTCTAGGTAATCAGTAACTAAAATAATCTCTTCATATGTTGGAAAACGCTAACGCCTTGTAATAGTTTTTATTCTCTTCAAATCAGCTTTCCAATGATAACCTCATCTATTAGAGTGGAGTTTTAATTTCAAGTTTGCTCTGTGTTGACAAGACACGATAGATGATTGAAACGTTACAAATGTCACCTGCAATTCCATTAAACTTGTTCACATTAATAACCATAAACAATTTTTCACATGTTCTTGAACAAACTCGAACTTTCACATAACATAAATTATCCTGCTGCACGGATATGAACCCTTTCAAAACCGTGATTCTCTTGCCGTGCAAATGAAATATTGTTAGTATCGAAAACGATACTCTATTTATTCTTTCATTCATTATACGGGGCGGACAAAAGTAGCGGATATAGTTATTTCTACCATAACTAACAATTTTTAAGGAAAATTCTGAAATACTTCAATTGATATTCATAAAATGACACCATTCGACAAGTATCCCTACGAAAGTTTCAAGTAAAATGGGGAATTGTTAGAAATTCATTTCTATTCAGTATCTTCACAGTTTCACAGATATTTTTTTAAATACATGTCAGTTATCAGTTATGACAACTGATTTTTGAACCGTATATGAAACCCATCCCATTACTAACTTCATCTATTAGAGTGAAATTTCAAGACCCTGCACCTGAGGAAAAAATGACATCCCTTGTCAACAAAAAAATCGTGTTATCTGACGAATCAACCTTTTATTTTAATTGAGCAATAAACAAACAGTACTCGCACTTTCCATACATATTATAATCGTGCGTCATGTTTTCACCGGTTATCAATTATTTTAGGTATGTCATTTTGAAAATAAAAAATAAATCTGTAGTAACTATTTACGTTACAACTTCTCACAAAAAATGTCAAACTGGAACCTCTGAAATCACTCTCATCGATTATTATATTATATTACTATACATTAAATAAAATATCAACAACTTCACGTCGAAATTAGGCACTACAAGATTTGGTTATCTACTTAGGATCCCAGAACACACCTGTTCGCTTTTCAAAAGATTACCGAATTTCATTGGTAAATAATTTTTCAATCGTCTCCCTATCAGCATTAGTGTTGAACAAAACTTCATGAAATTTAGGCCAAATTGAGGTCACACTAAGTAGAGATATATTTTCAGTGATGCAGACTATTGCCCTGTAATGAAATTATATTTTAGCATTCATATTTTTATGCTCCTCTCTTGTTTTTTAGTTTTATGTTTGTTTTAATTATTATTTTCACAATTAATCTCCCCTGAAAATATTCCTTTTTCAATAGAATCAACTTATTTCAGAATATTTCTTGAAAATTGTCAGTAACACAAAACATGCATTCATTCCTTACTTCTGTAAGTCAAACAAAATGTGAAGCATTTTGAAAAATAGAATCAAACAAATAGCAGTTTAAAAATTTTGGAAAACTCGATTCATGCTTCATCTTCAAGAAGTTGGCATAAAAAAGGTTGATTTTACATTTGGATTCCAAAATATTTCCTATTCATCGCAATCAACAGTCAGGTTGATGAAATAAGAGACATCATCAAAATGTATCGCCATCTGGATCTGAAACCTTGTAAGTACTCCTGAACTGATCATTATAATATTTGAGAACCCGACATATTTTGCATAATAAAGTAGATTCTAAAAAGATATGGTTATACTCAATTTCCCAATGAATTTTAATATTATCCAAGGTGAAAGGCGTTGAAGCATATCGTTGTGGTTTTCCGCGACATCTTCGTTGCGTAACGTCTGTACACTCTTGAGATTTCTGCATTTTTATGTTTGTTGTCGTCAATGACACAGGTACTTATACTCGAATTATTATTCAATGATAAAAACACGTTTTCCAAATATCTTGTCTAGAGAGACTATCTTGTTTTGTCTTGACCAAGACCGTCCAATCTCATTTTGTTGAGAGATGGTTTTTCAATTCCGTCTTGTTTGAGACCAGAAACGAGGATCTCTTGTCTTGGTAACGTGGGTCTCCAGCCAACAGGATGGCTCTTTTCTGAATAACCTCAGTATACCTGCCTCAGTGCGGAGCTCCATATATGTGAACAGTATTTCAAAGAAAGTTGAGTTTGAGCTCTGTCCATTACATACTGCTTAGTTTGTACAGCTTTCTAGTGCGAAACAGTGCTCAAATTTGATGGCGAATTTACCCAAGAGAAGGCTACCTGTAACAGGTCTTTGAGAAGGCTGAAAAACCTTTAACAAAACCGATCCCGAAAGTCTTGATTACATCATTGCAAAAATGAGTGATAACGCAGGGATAAGAAGAGTGGCTCTTGTGGAATATGGAACCAACGTAAACCATCTTATAGAACATGACTCTTACAAAGACTCTGCAAGAGGTATATCAAAGATAAATTGAATAAAACTGAAATACGGTTGTATTGTTAAAATATCACAAATCATTGGTACAATTCTAAACATTCACTAGCACTTCAAACGAATATGTAAAACAAGTTTCACTTTCCTGCTGTATCAGCACATTGCAATCAGTAGTATCGAAAACTATAAATCAACATTGACTACTTGAAAGTCATCATCTTAGGCAACCATCAATAATATTTCCGAAAACAAAATTCAACAAGTGACTTCCTCTGATCACTCATCCTGGGAATTGAGGAATGAAAAAACATGAAGTAGCTCATTTGCTTGGTAGAATAATGTCTTGTCTTTTTGTGATAACTCACAGGTTTTTATGGTACATTAAAAAAAAATCAGGAAAACATTTCAGCTTGGGCTCGAATAGAATTCGATGCCAAGAAAACAAAGGGTCAAATTTTCTTCTCGGTTTTCTCTAAGAAATCAAGTGTGGTAGCTCTCAACAAATTTACTAAGGTATCACGTAATTGTGCTGGTTCCAATTACTTGAAGAGTCATACAATGAACGAATAGGTTTTGGTACAAGCAATATTGTGGACACCTCTTCAGAAAAGTGGAATATTAGTCATTTTGATGGAGCTCCACGTCAAATACCCCATTAAGAGTTCTCAGCTGACTGCAGATCCTAGCAGCGTAAACAACATTGATTGTAAAGTTGAAACCAAGGCAAAACAGAACAATTGACATCCTCCCTTACAAAGACGCCATCTGGGGGATGATCACCTTCATACACTAACATAAGGACAATAGCGCCGAAAGAGATTCACAAAAACTGTGGTTAGACTTTTATATCTTTGACTGCAATGCAACTAGTTGTTTACAAAGCCCAAAAACAACTTTTCTTATTCTATTTCGCCTTCGGTAGGGGAGATGTCCATATTGTCCGTGCTAACTTCTATTGATTGTTTAGAAGATTAGGGTTGTCCCTCTTCTGTTGAACTTTCATGTCTGTGAACATTATTGAATAGTTCTCATTTGGATAACGTTAATATGAAACAAAAAGGAATCGTTACTTCAGCCCAGGCACTATTTTCATGTTTCTTCGTAAATAATCTATTGAATTTCAGATGTAGCATTTTCTTCAGGAGTCCTGTTTAGTGCAACTGGAATTTTATCTGTTTCAGTACAACTTTTTCAAGCCATTTCGACAAAAAAAAAAGATAAAACTGACGTACATCCTACCAAAAATGACCAAATCCCAAATTGCCATTGATAATTTTATTTTTGGGAAACCCAGTTTCTGAGGGCATCTACTCTGTTTACGAATAATATTTGCTTTGTCCATAATTATCGCCTCAATTCACATGTGAATGAGCAATTTTGCTTCAAACTCCAATTTGCGAAAAAAGCTGATGTCATCCAAATATTGACGAAGCATAGCAAACGACAATCAGTGGAATCGAGCAAAAAACCAATCGTCATAATCTTATTCATCAGAGGAATGAAAGGAATTTTATGTTTCGAGGCATGCATGTAATCAGTGGTGTAGGAAATGAACTCTTTAAGAGGTTTAAAATTTCCCATCCTCAAACAGAAACTGGTGACGAGACAAACACTAGAAAAAATTATCGTCTCTTGCTGCCAATTTTTGTCGACGAAGCATCAAAATAAAATCAATAAATCGAATCATATTTATTATTGGTCTCGGTAGTGTAGAGGTTAGCACATCCGCCTTTCAAGCGGATGACCAGGATTCGATTCCCCGCCGGGCCACCGTGCTGGGTAATCGCACGTTAAAAGGTAAGGCCCCGTTAATCCATTGCTCGCACAAGTTTCGGCTTCTGAGGGTTGACGATCGTCAGCTGGTTAACGGAACGAACAATTGCAAAAAAGTAAAAATCGTGGAAATCGACGAAACGTACCGAAAATTGCGTCTACAGTAGCAGGCACTGGTCAACAGAAGAGGTCCGATGCTGCTCCACGACAACGCCCGTCCGCACGTTTCACATCTCACCGTCCAAAAACGAATCGAACGTTGAAGCACTGCCTCACCCACCATACTCCCCAGACCTCTCGCCAATTGACCACGATTTCTATTCCTTTCTCACCGATAAAATCTTCGACGATCAGGACCAGATAGAAACAATCTTCGTCGACTTAATCGAATCCCGAGCACACAATTTTTATTCTGACGGAATTAATCGCTTTGTGTTTGAGTGAGTGAGTGAGTGTCTTAGTTTTGAAACAACCAATGCAACGGTTTTACTCTTTTGAAATAACAGTGAGCATGATTGTACGAAATAATCTTCATAGGAGACAAGCAAACCACATTCTTCCTCCAATTGCACCACTTATCATGATATCAGATGGTTCAAGTAAAAATGGATTAAGAGAAAACTAATAATTCGACATTTTGGTGAATGTATTCAACTTTCTGAAGTCATAGACGCCATAGCTCCATAGATAACATCTTTTTATTATGAATACGAGGGTGGTCTGAAAAGTTTCTAACAAAGATACGATTACAAGACATAGTCTTCTTTCAACTGTACACACTTCTCCATACAGTGCTCCCATTTTTGAAACCCGTCCAAATAGTACTCGGAGCTTTTCTCTGCAATATAATTGCTGCCACTGCAAATATGGCCGTTTTTCCGCAAGTTCTGCCTTCAGCTTGTCAAGTAATGATGCGTAGTATGCCATTGTGATGCTTTTTCCTCTTTGAAGATAATCGATTGAAAAACTCCAAGATTATCCCAAAAAACAGTCACCATCACTTTCCCAACCGATAAAACAGTTTTTGCTTTTTTTGAAGCTGATTCCCCTTTTACAGTCCACTGTTTGGACATGTTATGTACCTCTATTATCGCTCTCACTTCAATTCGGCGGTCGTCTAGCACTATTTGGTGAACTTTGGGGATATTTTCGTTGGTAGTTGCAGTTTTTGGAGGTCCCGAATGTTGATCGTTTGCCCAAAATTCCAGTGTGGTAAATGATGCTGCAGAGTCCCCATACACGCTCCTGATAGATAGTCTGCTTGATGCCCTCGTAAGAAGAGAAGTAGATTTGCAAGCTTGTGTAGATGACCTTTTCATTTTGGCAAGGTCCACGTTGGGAAGAGTAGCTTGTAATATCCTCAAAAATGCGATGGATGTGGTAGTTGGTGCCAGGTGATGTCTGTCAACCCCAGCAAAACTGTCATAATTCCCTTCACCAGGAGAAAATTGGACGATCTAACGCCACTTTTCATCAATTGTGAGGTCATTCCTTTTGGAACGGAGGTGAAACATCTTGGCATTGTCCTTGATAAAAAATTCACCTGGAACGCTCACTTGGAAAAAGTTTTACACAAATCCAGACTGTCCGTATGGACACGTCGAAGGATTTGTGGTAAAACTTGGTGTTTAGGTCCAAAACAAATCCAATGGATATATGTTATGATTGTCAGAGCAGAAAACGGCTGAGGCGAAGCTCTCTGGCTTACAGAGACAGGCTTGTGTGACTATCTGTGGTGCCATCAGTACCACACCGTCAGCGGCCATGGAGATCCTTCCAGATCTACCTCCTCTCCACATTTTTTTGGAGAGAGAGAGAGGCTAGATGGAATGCATATAGACTTGTGCAAATCGACAATTGCACAAATCAATCTAATGCGGAGTACAGTATACTGCTAGCTGACACTGGAAGTCACAGAATTGTGAGAATGACCTATGACATTATGCCTCCAACTGTCAACTACGAACTGCATTATACAGTACTTTCCCCGAGTAGAGAGGACTGGGTCCTCAGGGAGAAGGAAATAAATATTAAGAGCAGATAGTTGTTGATTCACAGATGGATCAAAAACACCTCCAGAATCTGGTGCAGGTGTTTTCAGTTGCAGACCCAGGACAGAAATATCAACCTGCCTAGGGACCTATCCGACTGTATTCCAAGCGGAAATCTTTGCTATTGAATTGTGTGCGAGAGATTTGTAGAATCCAACCTCACACATAAGTCAATAAAAATTTTCTCGGATAGTCAAGCAGCGTTGGAATTAACTGTCAACAGATGAACAACATGTTGAGGTGCGAAACTTTTCAGACTACCCTGGTATCATTGTGTTTTTGTTTTTACAGAAACCTCAATTTCTCATCTTTACTTTCTTACAAAACAAGTTTTGGCAGCTGTTAGTGACTGTATGTAATGAACTTGAAGAGCCCTAGATTAACACATGGATGAAAAATTAAATTGCATTAATGTAAAGACGTTCACTGCGATACTGGATGGTATATACTCCTTACTTTGCCTTTGGTAGATATCAAGCGTTATGTTTTATTTTGTGTTGCGTTGATGATTATTCCATTGAAAACGATACACAGCTATAACAATCACTTCTGTGAAAGTTGTTCCGAAAGATTTGTTACGAATATTATCATTAACTGACGTCTTACCATTCTTCAATTCCTCTAGAGCACTTATTCATAGCTGTGTCCTAGTCCAGTTAAAATTGTTCAAAATTTGTTGAAATATAACAAAATCAGTAATGATTTTTCAACAACAAGAAATTGTTATAATAGACAACCCATGGTTGTTATTTTTACTTTACTCCACCACTTGAAACTCTCCTTAGACACGTTTAACATTGTCGTTGATTTCATTAATGCTGTCTTACCGAGTTCCTTATCACAAACTTCTGCACTCCTACGGTAACGGCGAGACACTGGAGTAGCGTTATGCACTATTCTACTCGGTATGACTTAATGAAAAGTGCATCGTCTCTAAACAGGTTGTTATAGCAAGGATCAAAATTATGTAACTATTTTGGGAAAGCGAAATAATACAATGGAACGCATCTGTTCAATTTTTGAATAAATAAATTACAAGTTATACAGCTGGGTCCATGAGATGTTCACATAATGATTAACAAGGTGTCGATTAGTCACAGTTGGAATAATAATTTATTAATGTCTTTTACAATTTGTTCAAAAAGCGAAAGTTTGAACTGACAACGTACGGGTTTGTCAATTTTGTCTTGTAAAGATGAAGAAAAATGCACAGTGAGTTCCAATAAAATTCGGTCATGGAAATCACTATTGCCGGTTTCTCCAAATTATATAATAATAATAATGTTTATTTGTCATTATTCTTGTAAAAGAAAATTATTGCTTGAAGAGAAATTCGACATTAATGAAGGGAGAGACTTTTTATACAACTTATCATAGAATGGCGACTATCCCTGGCGCATCCGCCAAACAATTTACTTCCAGGGATAACATTTCAATATCCTATGTTGACGCAACTTTCGAAGGGATTTGTGATTTTTTCATCACACATTACTCGCCCATAATATACCTTTTTGTAGGTGAAATAATTTTTTTGCCGGTTCAGTAGTATCTGCAAGACCATGATCTGTGAGGTACCTATCTAGCATAAACGTCTGTCGGAGATAATTCAATATCCAGCGTGGTATCAGCTGGGGAACTAGTTGTTTTCTAGCGAGCATTTACTAGAACCTACTGTGTAGGTATGTTAGGAGCAATAAATGTTTTCATATTTCATTCCGAAATCTTTATTTTCTCATCGACACGATTGCCCTCAATATAATATAAACAGGCCAACGATCTGTGCAGTAATGATTGAATTGGCTAGAAACTGATTGTTTTTGGTAGTATGATATATAAAAATGATATAATGGCTTTTAGACTATGAAGTGAAAAACAGAGATAGACGTACTTCAAAAAAGTGAATTCAGAGTGTCTTTGAAATAAATATTTTTCTTGTAGATTTTATAGTAGTGTAGGAGTTCAAGTACCGATTTTCTTTGTTTCTGGTAATTTTTATCGGAAAGGTAACATTTAGTACCCAGCTCACCTACCAAAATTTTTAAGAATATCGTATTTCTAGTGAAAACTCTTTTTCCACACCAAAACAAAAACACTGTCTATCGACGTGCATTTCGCTAAAAAGTTTGATAGCTTCGCAGAGTCTGAGGAATACCAGCGTTGATGGTAAATGTATCAGAGAAATAAAATCATTGACAGCTACTTTCGAAAACCTTATGAAAATGTGTTAATTTTCGATATCACTGATAGGCCTGTAGTTGACACATGGGCTGAAATATTCCGGGCCCAAGAAAGAAAACGCCTTTATTTTGATGAAAAAACATACATATATCCAAATATCAGAGAACACAATACATGTAAATACAGTAGCACCAATTACTCAGGTAAACTTTCAGAAAATATCCAAAACTACTTCTTCAAATACGAAATAACAACAGCTTTCATAAGTAATGATAATTTAGTCAAGATTCTGTTCGATGAAAAACCCAAACGAGATAGAATGAAAAACTCAGGTATATATAGAATAGAATGTCGTGAATGCTCTGCAGTTTATACATCAGGCCAAACCGGTAGAAATTTTGACGTAAGGCTTCGTGAACACGTCTGTTTGGACAAAAAATCTATAATGTATGAACATCTTCAAGAAACAAAACACAAGATAAGTAAAGATAATCTCAAAATTCTATACACATGTATTAAAGGGAAGCCATGGAGCCATGGAACCCATGGAAATTAATAAATCAATAAAAAACCCGAAATATATACCCCTAAACGAGCAACTCGATTTATGTAGGTCTCCACTCTTGAATTTATGAATTTGGCAACCCAAATAGTTGGTATCCCTATTGAATCACTACCAATTCTCCCAGACTAACTGTAACCCCATATAATTCGGGTGCACACTCTAAAAAGTTAGTTTTACTTGAGAATGGGTTAAACCCCTGAAGCCGGTCGTAGAAATAAATAAACTTAGTGGAAATTAGACAGAAAAGTGTTTTCATTCATTTTATTAAAGTGATCACTCTTTTTGTTAATGCCAAATTGATTTCGTTCGAAGTGAAGTATTTATTCCTCTGATTGAAATCATCAGTCTGGTGAAAAATTCATAGGACAATAGTCCTATAAATTGTTGATTGTGTATTGGTCGCAGAATCATTTTTAATCCAACGATATATTTTATTCTTCCAATGAATGACTCGTGCTGACAGAAATTTTCATGGACGACTCAAAAAGAAAAATACACAGTAACCCGCTTGCTGAAAATTTCCTTTATTGATATAGATATGTGGATGACATTCTGGCATGTTTCACAGAAACATGTCAGGACTGGCGATAGCTGAATTATTATTTAGACGTACGAAAGAGAAAATCACAGGGTTACTTCGAGGAACTAATGTTAAGTATTTTCTCGATCATCGAGAAGAGTCTAGAGTGGGTTTAGTTCTCTGCGGGAACCCCAGAATAAAAAATGGTTCTCTGCCGAAATCCCAAAACAGAATGAATACATCGGCTGAATAATGTGTACGAAGTAACTCTTCAAAAATCACCACTGGCAATATCCTCAATATTCATATGTTTTCAGGCAATAAACTTTCGTTTCGGGTGAGGAGTGAATTCCAAAGATACGTAATAATTAAAGAAGAAAATGATAAGTGGAAATTAAAGTGAAAAGTTAACATAAAAACCCAAGCAGATGGATATTTTGGGCGACTGCTCGATAATAGTGTTATGAAAAGTTAATTTTTTGACAAAAATTTATAGTACTAAATAAAAATCAATGAATGAATAGATTTTTTCTGAACTATGTAATTTCGGGAAAAAGCCTACAAACAAATAGAAAGTTGTATGCCTCCTTGAATTCTATGAATTATCTGCACCTTTCCATCACATTCACTATGGAGATGGAAGAGAATGATTCAATCAATTTTCTGGATTTCACAATAAAACCAATTATTGATAAGTATTATTTTTCGAATTTTCGTAAACCGTCTACAGATATTATCATTCATCCATATCAACACAAAATATCAGCATTCGATGTTGCTTTGTTGTTGTGTTGTGGATTTCAGAGACGAACTAAATTTAATCAAACAATATTCTAAAAGATTCTTCAATACCCAAAAACTGAACAGTCAAATTATAGATAAAATTTACTAGACTCCAAGAGAGAAGGGAAAAAATTTATAAAATGTTTTTATATTTGGGCCAACCTATCTTGGAGATTTTCTGAAAAATTGAGGTGTAAATATAACGTTTGACGCCAATAATAACGTCAACATGAATATTTGAAATACAAAATACAAGAGTTTGCTGTCAGATCAGAAGTGCATAAATTGTCTTATAGTCCATGTCCGAGTTTTACATAGGTCAAACTAAAAGAACATTTGAAGCACACATAAGATAACAGTAAGAATTTCGAAATTGTAGAAATACATATGCTACTCACCCCATTACAGAGGGACATGAGTTCAACAATAAATTCGAAAGTCTTCATTTCCAGAAGAAAAGTTCGAAAATTGACCGTCTGAAAAGTATAGATCCAAATATTTAATGAACGATCGAAACGAGTTCAGTAGGTTTCCGTTACTCAAAATGTTCTTACCAGATAACCAAATACGGGTATTTTATGTTGTCTTGACACCTCAATTTCTGAAACTTCGATCGACATTCTTTTTTAAAAGTCAATTTTCACATTTCCAGTCAACATTTTTTTCCAAAGTCCATTGTGCAATTCTGATTTGATTCTTTGATGTGGAACTTCACGCTGATTTTTTTATTCGTGAGCAACAAATAAACGTTATGTAATAGCAATATGAAGTGATGTGAAGTTTATTTTTTTATCATAAATCTCTGATCTCTTCTGGTGATATCATGAGCTAGATGAAACTTTTGAATGAAACAAAAATGTGTTTGCTGTAACCTACTAAGCAGTCATAACGTCAATTTATAATATTTCAACTTCGGTATAATGAAATACTTTACACACAAATATTCTTAGTGAAACTATTGAATATATTTCAAGAGTCTTTTTTTTTCAGGAGATTTCAATATTCTTCGTAACTGACTACAAAACGGTATGATTGTTGAAGGTACCATAATACAATTTAAATCTGAAACAAAGCCGCTTTCACTCTGGATGCTTTCTTGTATCCAAAGAAAGTAATTTCATTGAGAGCGGTTTTTTTGACACTGCTGCTTTATCCAGTTTTAATTGTGTTTACATAGTACATGGTCCTTGTGATTTTGTGTTGAATAGAATGGAGACGCCAACTCATTTGTCTTTAATTCATTGGTGGAGTGTTTACGAATTGAAGTTGAATAGATCGTATGAAAAAGTTGAATGAGAATGCCTCTCACGTTAGGTAAATAGTTGTTTGAAAAGTTTTGTGTATATTTCAATCTACAGGAGTGGCAGTTACAATTTAATTACGTGACTTAGTTTCGCATTTATTCATATCAAAAATAGATAATTTGTTTACTATCATAAACGACTTGTTCGTGAAAGTAATTGAACCGCATATGTCAGACCATTTTAACAAGCTCCACATCTGAAGATAAGTACATTTCATGCAGACCCATGGCTGAACGTGGTAAACAACAGTTCACAGAATGCGGGAATAATGTAAATTGGGAAATATTTTACGAAATAAACAATCCTGATGAATCCGCAAACTTCCTGGTGAACACGTTATCAACATTGTATAACAAATGTTTTGTCGAAAAAATTATAAAAATATCCAAGCAAGATAACAAAGAGTTTGTTTGCAATAATGATAGGCAACAATTGGAACGCACCTTGCATGCTGTTTATGTAATTGCTTGTTCAACAAAAAATAATGAAGATTTTCATGTATATAACACTTTGAGGAAGTACTACAAAAATAAAATAAAACAAATAGTAAACGACTCCTAACTGCTGATAAACAAAAAACAGCACGGGACATGATCAATTAAAATATAAATAATAAAATTTTAATGTAACGTCTGAATTGACAGCTAACGATTTCTCAGAAATCTCAAACAATCATTTTTCTTATTTCCAGTCTTCGGTACAGAAATTAAAACCAGAATATAACAATTAAAAAATAAAAAATCTAAAGATAATCACAACCTAAATAGCGAGGTTCTAAAAATGGTAGCTGAGTCACTAAGCCCATTGTACATTTAATAAACACATATATTGAGAGCGAAATGTATCTTTAAAATCTTTAAAATAGCCCTAATTACTTCTATTCATAAGGAAGGTGACTTCAACAATACAGACAGTTACATTATACCTATTATCTCAAAAATATATGAAATTGTACTGAAAAATAGAATAATAGAATATTTCGAAAAAAAGAACTTATTGAGCAATGCTCAATTTGGTTACAGACAGAGAAGATCTACTGTCGGTGCAATCTGCCAAATGTATAAAAATATTATAGAAGCTTTTGAGGAGCGTGAATTGTGCTGTGCGAAATTTTATGACATGTCCAAAGCGTTTGATACGGTGGACTACGGTGTATTATTACAAAAAATACAATATAATACCTTGCAGGCCGCCAGCAACGTGTTGAATTCAACGACGATATTTCAGAACCTTTAAAAGTCAATTACGGAGTACCACAGGGTTCAATACTGGGTCCTGTATTATTTATTATTTACATTAATGAAATGGCTTTTAACGTAATGAATGTGTCTCCTATAATGTACGCTGATGATGCAACTTTATTGTTGGGTGACACTACGCCCTACAATTTACTTTCTAATGCTAATGCATGTGGAAACTTTATAGCAAACTGGTCTAGAAGCAAGTATCTTGCTATGAATGATGATGAAACCAAACCGTTAGATTTCTCAACTAAAAATAATATAGAAAATAATGAACCAATCAAGCTTCTCGGAGTGTATTTTGCCTCATCTCTGAATTTCTATTGACATATTCACAAATTATCAAAGCGCCTATCCACGTGTTTATACATGATAAGACAACTTAGCAACATAATATCAACGGGTTGTTTAAGAGTAGCTTACTTCGCCATTTTTCACAGCATAATGACATATGGACTGATAGTTTGGGGTTCATCATGTCATCCAGATATAATATTTAAACTACAAAAAAAGTGGTAAGAATTATGGCACAGGCTAAATACGACGATCATTGTAAACCTCTTTTCAAAAATCTTCGTATATTAACTCTGCGATCTTGCTTCATATATTAGTGTCTCTGTTATGTTAAAAATTTAATAGGTGAAAATGAAGTGACTAAGCAGGAAGACATACGCTACTATGACACAAGGGCCAAAACAAATGTAAGGCTACCCAAATATAGATTAGGTAAATCGCAAAACTCTCATTTATATATATCTTTAAAGAAATTTATCGTGTTATCATATGAGTTTCAGACTTTGGACATGAGTATGGACAATTTTGAAGTAAAAATTGAGAACTATCTTTTACAAAATGCTTTTTACACATTGGAAGAATATTTTAGTTATTTCGACTCATATTTGTTGCTTGTCTTACAATAGATATATTTTTATACAACAATATTTATGTATTTATTTGACTGTATTGTCTCACAATAATTTCAATTTATAATACTATTTATCCCATTGACGTATGCCAACACTATTTATGTATGTATTGCATGAATGAATTCTATTCTATTCCAATATGAACAACTTACAATTTACTCGAAGTATTTTTCATGAATGACAGATGTTTGGGTGTCTGTTACCATTGTTTGGAGTATTTTGATATTATATTTTATTATATACTTTGAAAAAGATAAACTATTTTGTATATGCAAGGAAAATCTATAATCTCAAGAGTGTGAAATTTTCCTGCAACAAGTTCGGAAAAAACTATTTTTTGGACTAGTAGACAAAAATCTAGTACGAGCCTTAGGCGATCCTGGAAGTATACTTGTCTAAAATAAAACTGTTTTCGAACGTGTTGCTTACACTATTTTTCCGGCAACCATGTATAACAAATCAATGATACACATTTCATTATTATATTTCTTTGTAGAACAAAATTTCGAACATTTCAATTATTATTTGTATCAAATATTGAAATTCTAACAGAACATACTTTTGGTACAGAAACATTCTTTTTCTTATTTATATTAATATTTATATGAAAATTCTAGCAATTGCTGATATTGAAGAGATTCAACTTTTTTTTTAAATTTGGTATATTCAAATGCTTTTTGTTGGACCTTTTGCTAATTATCTACAAAACTGGAAAAGGTCGCACAAATCTGCGATTTTTGTAATTCGAAAATATTGTTTCAGACTATTACCAGCAAGCAACCAAATTGCGAAAAGCAATTCTCCACATAGATAATGCCAAAAAATGTTTAATGAGCTCCAATAACGATTCAGAAATATGTTGCAGTTCGAGTATTTCAGAAGGAAAAGCTTGTAAAGTACGATTGACAATAATTATCTTTCTAGTTGTTCAAAGATCGAACTTTAAACTCAAACGTAATATCTTAACCTAGCACAATGTTTATATAACTCTTCTTTCACTCAAGAGTTGAAGCAAATAAATGTCATCCCGTCTACATTTACACAACGTTATGGGATATGACCACATAAGACATATTATTTGTTGACATATTTTTTTATAAACATGTGTATGTCATTAGAGAATATTTGGTTTTGTAGAAGTGAAAGAGAACACATGTTTTTCGAATCAAAGCCATCAAGGGCTGTGAGATTTCTTACTGCATGATACGTATTACCTATTTGACTTTCAGGGCGACAGTGGAGGACCACTCACGATTATCAAAAATGGAAAATACATTCAAGTTGGAATTACAAGTCGGTTGGCCATCCTTCCATTATGCAAAATATCGTTCAACAATTCAGTTTATACAAGAGTTTCATATTATATTGCTTGGATATCCAAAGTTACAGGAATAAATTTTTCGAAATATAATCCCAACTGAAAAATGTGTTGTTATCTATGTTAAAAACGTGCTAAAAGCTTCCATATGATGAATGTTTATTGCAAATAATATACAGATCAAATTACAATACAAAGATAATATAAACATAGTCAAATTTCCTGAAAGAACAATTTGTTCAGGCCAGTCTCAACTTACCTACAATGTAGGTTAATGGACTTACACCTATCAGAAAACAACTACTCCCTTGGCTAATATCTCGAAGGGCGTTGGATTATATCCGACAGGTGTTAGTGCAGGATACTTCACTGAAGTTATTCCTGCATATGCTGTTGGCGATACAACTAAACGAAATCGATTTTCAATTATTGGAACACACTTGCAGACCGGTTTCGGGCTGTTTGGCCACTCGTCAGTGCAAGGCAGTGTCTATCATTAACCTAAAGTTGATGATTTCCGATAATTAAAAATCGAATTCCTTTCATAATATCATTCACCGACCTAGGCAGAAGCGAACAAACAACAGCAAGTTTGTTATCGCCCCATCTGCCAGAGAACGGAGTATCCAACCGCATATCCGAATTTTGCCCAATTCCTTGTATAAGGAAAAAACTACACAAAATGAGTGAGCATACTTGAGGACTGGCTGTAAATCAAATTTCCTAAAGGAACAATTTGTTCAGGCCAGTCACAACTTATCTACACTGTACGTAAATGGACTGACACCTATCAGAAAACAACTACTCCTCTGGCTAATACCACGAAGGGCTTTGGATTATATCCGACAGGTGTCAGTGCAAAGATAATAATCTTACTTTTTCACAGCCCAATTTTCTGTTATAATCTTTTTTGCGATTGGAATAAAAATAGTTTTCAGATTTTCAAATAATATATTCATAATATTATGAGGTATACTTTTTTCCACTCATATGATGCAAAGTCTGTATAGGAGTGAATGATAAAATTTTTTGTTCGAAATTAGAATGATGATTCAAGGGAAAAAGTAGGGAACAAATTTTGGAAAACATTTGCATGATGTAAAACTTCTGACATATTTTTACGATACCACTTACCTACCGGCAACCAGAAAAATGCAAAAAACGGTGTATTTTCCTGTCAAACATCAATAATTTTTGAGCACAAATGGAATCGGCCGATACTTGATAAAAATTCATAACGTATTCAAGGAACAATTTATTGTGATATTTTTACAAAAACGCAACACGTCCCACGTCACAGTATTGAAAATTCGGTCACTTCTGTAGAAAAAATAGGTATTCAAACCACGCCACATAACTCAATTTTAGTTTCATTCGATGTAAAAAGTATTTTCTCTCAACATACCGCATAACGAATGTAAGTCTCTCATTTTAAATAAATTAGATCAGTAGTTCCCAAACTTATTTTTCTCGTGGACCACTTTCAAAATTCTACTGGTTTTCGTGGACCCCCTGCTGCTACATTTCTACTACATTCTTAAAGTCGCCAAAAAATGAAAATTGTGTCGTTTCCGAGTTCCTATATTCCGATATTTCGTCCGATAAAAACGAAAAATGGTACATTTTATAACACTTTATTTATTAAAAGAATAGAATTCTTTTTAGTACGTCAAATGGAGATTTGTGCAAAACAGTTTTTAAAACCTCTTCAACAGCGGGTAAAATTGTTCTCCGATGGTATGCGGTTTTCCAGATTTTGCTATAAGTAATGAGATATTGTAAGATGCCCGCAAGCCATCATCGTTACTTTGAGATGTTGAAGCGAACATACTGTGCATGGTGGGTCTCTTTTCATATTTTTCCTTCAATGTTTGAAAATATTT
>WOGR01000268.1:0-28489 GCA_015342045.1 Leptinotarsa lineolata | reverse complement strand
TTCCATTTGATATCTCGAGATATCTCGAGTAATTGCAATAATCGAATGACCGATTATTTTTAATTCGAATGGTTCCATCACTATTTCGAATGACGGCTCACGAGCTTCAGTTACGTGTGAGGCTATATGACCTTGAGATTCGAGACTGACCTGGTGAGTGACCTTGAGGTTTGTCTTTGAAGGACGTCTCACGACCTTGATCTATGTACATGCCGTGTGACCTGGCCGAAAGTCGCTTAACGACATCATATAGCTGAAAAAGGCAAAAAATTAAAATTCGGAAAAAAATTAATGGCATCAATGTATCGAGTACGAAATTCTATATCGGTCGGTATATACCAAGACACAGTAGAATAAATACAAAAAGTTTGAAACAATCTAATAATAATTTGTTTATTATACAATCATAATAAACAAATCCAAATATATACTAATGTTGAAGAGGGATTATACGTTATACGAGTCATAAGTCATTCAGTATTTTTTCATTTTTAATTTCAATTCAACTCAATTATGCAATAGTTTCAATTTATTTCCATATCGTGAATATAGGTTTTCTGGGAAATAATTTATTATCATGTGCAGATAATTTTTTACGAGTTTCCGTACATTTTTCAAAAATTCTTCAACTTGAAGGATACGTTCTAGTAATCCTGAAATAACCTGAGGGTTGCCTCCTATAGATGTTAACAGAAAAAACCCTACTTTATCAATTAAACATTACTTCTGAAATGTTGACATTAGTGTTTATTACATAGATACGAGGGTGGTCCCAGAAGTACCTGGACTGACCTAGAGGTGGCGGTAGTTGTTTGAAAAATATCACTGTATTAGAAAGTACAATTTATAAAGCATATGTTTCAAGTTTGGAGACACTCCGTTGTTTAATATTTGTTTGGCAGCCATCAATAGCGAATTTGTGAAAATGGAGAAACTTGGTCATCGTTTTGTGGTACAATACTTTTATTTGAAAGGCCTCAGCCCAAACAATATAAAAGCTGAAGTGGATTCTACTCTGGGTGAGTTTGCTCCTTCGTTTACGAAAGTAAAATATTGGGTAGCAGAGTTTAAATGAGACCGTACGAGCTGCCAAGACGAGAATCGAATTGCTCGACCAAATGAGGTGACGACTCCAGAAACGATGAAGAAGATCCACAAAGCAGTAGTGAATGATGGTCGACTGAAAGTGCGCGAGCTAGCAGGCTTAGTAGGCATTTCAAAAAGTGTGGTACATCGTGTATTATCTGAAAATTTGGACATGAGAAAGCTGTGTACAAGATGGGTGCCGCGTTTACTCACACTCGAGCAGAAACATTGTCGTGAAGATGCTTCAATTGAGTGTTTAGCGAAGTTTCACAGCAACAAAGTAGAATTTTTGCTTCGTTTCATAACAATGCAATGGACCTTTCATCCATTGCATTGTTATGAAACTTCACACTCGAGATAAAATAACAATCGAAACAGTGGACTCAACAGGAAGAACCGGCTTCAAAGAAGGCGAAGACTGTTTCATCAGCGGGCAAGGTCATGGCATCGGTTTTTTGGGATACGCGTGAGATAATTTTCATTGAGTGTCTTACAAAAGGTAAAACTATCAACTATGCGAACTTATTGCAACGTTTGAGTGAAGATATCGAACAAAAACGGGCACATTTGGCTAAGAAAAATGTGTTCTTTCATCAGGAAAATTCACACATCCATTATCGGAATGACCAAAATTAATGAATTAAAGTTTGAATTGCTACCTAATGCACCATATTCGCCAGATTTAGCACCCTCCGATTATTTCCTGTTCCCAAACTTGAAAAAATGGCTCAGTGGGTAAATATTTTTCAACGATGAAGAAGTGATGTCGGCAGTTGAAGGCTATTTTGAGGAGCAAGACAGTTCTTATTGTAAAAACGGTATCATATATATTGAACGTTGCTGGGATTATGCTGAAAAATAAATACATTTTTTTCCAAAATTTTTGTGTTTTCTTGGATAGGCCAGGTACTTGTGGGACCACCCTGATAAGCTAGATAGTCACTTTTGCGAACTTCAAAGCCCCAATATGCTTGTCTAAAAGTTGCTTAGTTCTGCATTTCTATGCTTGATTTCTTTATATCTGCCATAAGTTTCGTTTTTTTTTTTCATGTACAAAATTATTTTTCTCAGTTGTTCCCTTACCAAGGAATTTTTATGATTTATAGGAAGGGTACACTTTTGGGGTTTTGCACATTGGAGCTCCAGCATGTGGTATGAATGCTGCAGTACGTTCTTTTGTTCGTAACTGCATTTTCCGCGGAGACAGTGTTCTGGGAATACATGATGGTATAGAAGGACTCATTGCAGGAAATGTCAAACATATGGGTAGGTTAATTCACATTTTACATATTCATTTATAGCCTGTTTGATATTGACACAAAGAGTAATAATGCTGACACTATAGTCATTTTAATTCTGTGTTTTAGAGAGAAATTGATAGTCCAATTGCTCTCTCAAATTTCATTGAAAAATTATTTGAAAAGATGTTAAAATCGCAATTAATTCATTTTGACCCCAATTTTCTATTTGCTCTATGTTGATAATATTAAATATATAGATTTGATGGGTGATCACTTCCCATTTATTTGCCGACGATCTTGTACTGTTTTATTAGGAAAAAAAGAGAATTTATTGAAAATAAGTATAAATAACGACTAGAAAAAGACTGAGAAATGGTTGAACGATCTCAATTTAACAACCAACTTAGGAAAGACAGTTTTCATGATCTCAAAGCAGAAAAATATGAACAATATACAACTGAATCTCAAAATTGAGAAAAAACTGATCAATCGTGTTGAAAAACGTAAATATTCAGGCCTAATGAATGATAGAGATTTAAATTTTGAAAATCATATAAATAAAATTAATAAATCGATTGTACCACTGGTAGGAGCAATCAGAAGAATAAATTTTCTAGATACTCATGTACAAATTCTAATTTGTAATGCTCATTTCTCCATCAAATCAGATATTACAATTTGGTCAACCTGCACTAAAAGGTATAAAAATATAATTTATCGTTCAATGAATAAAGCTATAAAGGTGATATTTAACGAACCATGGGATACCTACCTTATCTTTAGAGCTATACAAAAGGACTAATAATATGATTTTGAATCATTTAATACTCTTCAAAAAACTAATTTCGTTTATGTATTGACTAAAAATCCTCTGAAAAGTAATATTCAGTTCTAAATTACATGATCATAATACAAAATAATTTTCATTCTGATGTAATACACAATATCAAAGGAAAGAATAATCCTATTTCAAATTGTTTAGAAGTTTTTAATTAATTGCCGAAAAAAATTAAATTTTTTTAAACAGTTCATATATTTTCCAAAAACATTAAAGAAAATTGTATAGTTCAATATTGATCATCAAATTATAAGTACATTTTCCCTCATTACATTTTTTATTTGTTTTTAGTGAAAATGGGAAACTCGAGTTCCTATACTAAAATAACCCTTCAGTAAAATTTATTTACCTTTTTTCTCATTCAAGGATGGTCTGATGTGACTGGTTGGGTAAGTCATGGTGGGGCTTACCTGGGTACCAAAAGAACACTTCCCGGCAATCGATTGGGTTTAATTGCTTCCAGGCTTCAAGAGTTCAAAATCCAAGGTCTTGTTATTATAGGCGGTTTTGAGGTAAGTTAGTAATATATATATGTCATCATCCTGATAATAAAATATTTGAAAGAGTTATGGTGCATTTGAATATATTACATATCGATGAATTGCGGAAAGTTGTTTGTCCACGTGATTGTTTATTGTAGCAGGTATAAATAGATCGTTAATATTCTGGTTGACAGATATTAAAGTCAGTGTGAATACATTTCAATTGATTCTTAGACATCAACATATCATCTTCGATCACCTATCTCACTGATATCAATATTAAAGCATGTAACATGACTTTATTGCAGGTGCTTTCATAACAATTAAGTAATGCCCTAATAGCTTTATTTTGTATTTTTCCAATAGTAAAATGCTTAATATTCATAAAAACAGAATAGACTTTACCAGATAAGTATTTCATTTGGAGCACACATATATTTTTGTTGCCTACTCCATGTATTCGTCAATAGTGTCAACTGTTAATTTCACAAAATTTGTCAGCACTATATTAATTAACCTGTAAAAACATATTTTGTGTTCCATTTTTCAACTCCGATATCTGGCAATTTAAATTTTTCAGTATGCCGAACATTAGACAAAGCCAGTCCCAATATGAGTTTAAAATTTATAATTATTATATAATATTTACTTACTGTGTGTCTGAAAGACATGCCTTCAAGCGTGTAAAGACACATGTTGCGTTTTTGTGAAAGTGTTCAGTGAAAATCTCACAATGAAGTGTTTCTTGAATGTATTAAAACTTTGCATGAATGCTTCTACAGAAATTCACAGGTTTAATTTGATACTATGAACATGACAGTAACTAGACTCTAATTCTACTGAGACCACTCAAATGAATATGTATATCAAATAAACAATCCTTCAATTTAAACTTCTCCTTGAATGCAAACACTTCATATTTGATATCAAAAAATATCAAGATAATAATTGAAACTTATTCGTATAATAAAATATTTTTAATTTGAATGGAAAAATTATTCTTCAATTTAAACTTATCCTTGATATTTGATATCAAAAAATCTCAAGATCTTAATTAAAACTTATTCGTATAATAAGATATTTTTAATTTGAATGGAAACGTTATTCTGAATTTCATTGAAATCGAAAAAAATATGCGACATATTGGTGATGTATCGAGTAGCGTCAAGTAGGTCGGTAATTTGAGAATTGTTATTCTGTTCTTATATTGATGCATTCAACTGAGAATATTTCAGGAATAACTCCTTAAGAATACTACTACTGTGGTATCACTGTTGTTAAAAAGTCAATAGCTATTGTTAATTGTATTTGTAAATCGGTAAAATGAAAACAAAAGTTCATGGAAGTATAGGATTTTCGTTAGGTCCTTTTTTTCACCCGATATTTACAAAATGATTTAGAATTTGCTCATTTATTCGTTAATGCTAGAATATAATAATTGTTGAACAGTTCCTAACTTGATTGAAAATTGTTCAGGAACCTGTGTGAGAGAAAACAATTAAGCTATTTCAACTTGTTCTCCTTTTCTATGAACAATTTATTCATATCTTATTTTTTCTAGAATAAATTATCTTCCTGTTAAGTAATATTGTTATTTCAAAGTCAATCAATCGGACCCTTTATATTGATTATTTGAAAAATTATTGAATTTCCTGTTTCATCACTTCCATTTGATAGTCCATTGAATCCAAATTTTTAGGCTTACCAAGCTGCTCTCCAGCTATCCGAGAACCGCGATGATTATGAAGCTTTCTGTATACCTATGATGGTCATTCCTAGCACTATAAGTAATAATGTTCCTGGCACAGAATTTTCTTTGGGATGTGATACAGCTTTAAATGAGATAACGGAAATTTGTGACCGCATCAGACAATCTGCACAAGGAACAAAAAGGCGTGTCTTCATTATCGAGACTATGGGAGGATATTGTGGTTATTTAGCAACAGTGGCAGGTATTTAAGTAGTTATATTATGTCATATAGACAATTCGAATAATGATTAATGATAAATTTTATGGTGTCGATCCCTATATAATAATGGGCTTGTTTCATACTCTTGAAAATGATACTGGTTTGCTTATAGACTTATCGAGTTAGAGATATATTATACTTACCAAGCCTAATCGATCCATAGATCTCCTTAAATTTGCAAAAAATGAACAATTCAAGGAACAAGAGTTTAAATTGGCCGCGTGTTTGTTACCGAATAAAATTGATCGTGTCTACAGCGGTGTTGCCAAGTGTATTGGTTTTTAATATCAAATCGCAGAACTAAAATATAGTGATTCCTTTTGACAGACGCCATTTTCGTTGTTATTGTTGTTAACTCGGTGTGAATACAACTATTATAATCCTATTTGTTACAATTTTCTAATTTAAGAACGTTTTCTTTTTATAAAAGTAGGTCTCGGCGGGTGTCTATTTTGCTGCATATTCTGTGCCATCAGTTTAATTCCGAAAAATACTTTTTCAGGTTATTTTTGAATTGAATTTTACCAATAATACCACCCGGACGTATCTACTAAATACATCACCTACCGATTCAATTATTTTTTCATTTCAGTGCTAAAGAACTGCAACTTCTCCAAATAAAATTCATTGATCACTTTAAAATCGACACTTGGTAAGTTGTCGTAGTCAGCTTTAACAAAAGCAGAGTCGACTTTCATTTTCAAATTAATTTAACGAAAATACGAAGTTATGTTTCGAAACCATTGACATTAAAAAGGGTACAGTGTATCATACATTGAAGAAAGATAGCTAACTGGGTGGCAATATGTCTAATATACCAGTAACGTTGAATTTTTAATTTTTGGTGAGTGATTTGAATGTATAATATTTATTTTATTAGGCTTCATGAGCCTTCGAGAACCATTTGAAAATACAGCTCGGTTAATTTCATCACATGATTAAAGGTATTATAAAAATACCTCAGAAGCTTCTGTTTGATCAGTTTTAGAAGAATAAGTTCTGTCCATACTTGTGGAAACTCAAACAGAAAAATTAACTATTGTTACACTGGACATCATTCAACCTTTCTCCCAAGTTTCGGAAGATTCAACAGATTACCCAAGCGAGTTTGAATTTAGTAGCAATATTAGAAAAAGGTATGTATGTAGAATGCATGCATGTATGCGTGCGAGCGTGAGGAGTGAAGACGAGGGCATTATGCATAATAGTAACATTTCTGTCGAGAATTTTTTCACTAATTTAAACCTTAACGGATTCATATACACTTCCATTATTAAAATATCTGTCATATCGACGTGAAAATGTCTACTGCCGGAGATATTTACAAATAACGTTTTTTTTTTGCTTTTTGTGTCATTTGGGTCCCATGTATAATTAATTCCCCCTTCCAATGCATTTCTTGTACTTGTTAATTAGATTCAGTTGTCGAAAGTGACTGTAATTTTATTTTGAGTCACGAATGAATCCGAAATTTTTTATACGCTCCGTGAATTTCACGATTTGGCAATGTTGATTATTTGTATTGTTCCTATTCGTCAATCGAACAAGAAGTGGGACTAGGCCCATGACGTCAAGGGCCTAGAAAATCCTTTTTTTAATAATCAATTACGGGAAAACAACGGTATTCAGAGAGCTGAAACAAACTGCATTGTTTTTCAATTTGAAATTACTATCAAATGAACTTTAAACCAAAAAATCATGAAACAAGCCCATTCTCTTTCAAACTCTTTTACTTCTTTCCCTGTGTTCTCTTCAATTAGTCCAGATGAGGTTTTTCTTAGTTGTCGGTAATCCCTCTTTTGTAATCATGAACATATTTTAGCTTTATCCATAATTTGTATGTGCTCATTTTTTGTTTTATCGGTGATAATTCCACTCTATACTAGGTTGTTGTTGAAAAAACAAACGTTTGTTTGTATTTTCACTTCACTTCTTATGATCTTTTTCAATGAAAGAGGTAAATTTTCAATTAAATGGAACACCTTCATCCTCAGTGGTGGACATCGATGTTTCGGAATAAGACGCATGTCTTATTGCCTCTTCAGAACCAATTAGGATAAAATTACAAGATAATGCACCCAAGCACTCAATTCAAGAGGCAATGAGACATGTGTCTTATTCCGAAACATCGATGTCCACCATTGAGGATGACGGTGTTCCATGTAAGCGATTTTTTTTGTATAAAGATGAACAAGTAGAAAGCCAAAACCTTTTTTTCCCAAAAATTAGTCTCTCCTAAAAATATATCCATTTCAATTTAAATCTTTATTACCCCGTATCCCCGCACTATTTACGAGTTGATCAGTAACGTTTTTGTGATCTTGAGACAAAAAAAATATCTTTTTTATTTAATGTATTCTCTCTTCTTCAGGTGTGGCAGGGGGTGCTGACGCAGCCTATATCCACGAAGAGAAATTTACCATAAAGGACCTGCAACAGGACGTTTATCACATGGCCACCAAAATGTCAGAGGGCGTACAAAGAGGATTAATTCTCCGCAACGAAAAAGCTTCTGAAAATTATAATACAGATTTCATTTACCGACTGTACTCGGAAGAGGGGAAAGGATTATTCAGTGCTAGGATGAATGTTTTAGGTGAGGTTCAGATAGTGGGATCAGTCAAGTCAAAGTTGAGACTTTGAGATATATGAAAATTCACCTGAAAATGTCAACAGACTTATACAGAAAAGTTATCACATAAAAGATGACATTTTCGATGCTGACCTGGTTTGTTACTGAAAGGAATTTGATTAGCTTCATCTAGATAATTTGACCTTATTTTGTTTATACAGTTACGCTGGAATTCCGTCGAAGCCGTTAGCATTATTTTCGAAGCAACGCGGCGTCTAGAACGGTCGCGAGCGCATGTCGAGTTGAGCACGTCACAATTGATTTATGACGACCAGAGGCGGCCTGAGTTATTTTTTTAGGGGATGATTTACAACAATACAGTTCTGTACTTTAGTCTTGTTTGATTTATTTTATTTGTATGTTACTTTATTTGTATTTTACTATTTAACCACATTCTTGACTGGTGTAATGACTTCGGGAAAACTGTTGAAAATTTTCTCATTGATAGACCACCCTTTCTGTAGTCTGCAAGAAGTTCATGACGATACCCTTTAATTTTTCATTTCATAAACACATCTTAGTATTTATGCATTGATTTTTTTTATCTACTTGTTTATGCATGAAAATCTGATTTACATTGTATTATTTTTTTCTATTTATCGACTGGTTCAAGCAATATATACGGCATTACATTTTCGTCAGTAATTTTCAATGCATTATTTTTCCCATTTAGGTCATATGCAACAGGGTGGATCGCCAACGCCTTTTGATCGAAATTTAGGCACTAAAATGGCTGCTAAAGCTTGCGACTGGATTGTGTGTCAGTTGAAAGGTAATATTGATGCAGAAGGTAAAGTCCACTGTAAGGATCCTAACTCAGCTTGCCTCTTGGGAGTTATAAGAAGCCAGTATACATGTTCATCATTGAAATCTCTTAAGGAACAAACCAACTTTGAGTAAGTTTTGGGAATTGTAGAATAAGCTATGCTTTTGTTTTAAAATACTCTCTCGTACAGCTTGTTAAATCTAGGAAGCGACTTCAAAGTCTTGGATTAGGACCTCCCCTAAGATGCGCGTGATAGAAAACCCTTAAAGACAATCGAAGCTCAGTCCTAACGACAATCTTGTAGTGTCCAATTCGGTGAAGTATAGTACGTGACAAAAGTCTGCTCTAAGAAAATGGGGATCGAATCGAAATTGAAACGAAAAGTTTTTTGTGGTCAAGCGAGAGAAGTAATTGCTAATGTGCTTTTTTTTCATGCAACGAGAAGCTGATAATGGCATAGTCATGGACTTGGAACAAGTTCAAGAGTGCTGTGCAAAAGTGGCGGGTGTAAGTTTGGGTAGCATTAAAAGAATAGCTCGAGAAATGAAAACAATCGATAGTGGTGAGTCATCCTCTTTTTCAACGCCTAATAAAAAAAGACGTCAAAATCAGATTTTGATGATTTCGACAAGGGTCTTTTTCGCCGATATATTGTTGACGAAACGGCGACGAATAAAAATTGGAGCCTTGCTCCAAGTCGCTTCCTAAATTTGACAAGCTGTACATTTTCTTCTATCTCCCCATTATTGACTATTTCAAAGTTGAAGCATTTTGTCACACTAAGTTGAATGTTTGTGACAAATTTAATATTTTTTTATATATCCCAGAAATATCATACCCTCTTTTGTAAAATATTATGGAACCTGGAATCAACTGGAATCTCTTTTAGGCCTATCTAATACACTTTAAACCATCAAAAACCGCATGGGAGCTGACTCCCAGTCATTCTGTTGAAATTTTACTTCAATATGCAAACATGAGTTAAATGAGTTTTTTTGCAGGAAACGTGTTCCAACAGATCAGTGGTGGTTGAAGTTGCGCCCTCTTTTGAGAATTCTCGCCAAACACGATTCTACCTATGAGGAAGAAGGCATGTATATGACAGTTGAGGATCGTGCCTTCGGGGACTCTCTCTATGGTTGAATCTCACTCGAAAAGTCATAAGAATGTTGAGTTCACCTAATTTAGTAAAAGAGTATTCCTAAAGGTCTCGAATAAGCATAGTTAGTCGTGATATGTATTTTGAGAGCCTTTTTTTTAGTAGTATAAATTATTTATAACATTCACATTTCGCGAGTGTGGTATTATCAACATATTTATTATAATTTGTAAGTGAAATTTATACAGTTTTAAATGATTATTGCTGTTAACCTAGACAAGTTATAAAGAATTATGAATAAAAATGATTTGAGAAAATTTAAGTAAACCTTTCCACAGTTCCTTGAACCTTTCTGGTTTCAGAGATGAAATTTATTTAAAACGCCTATTAAATTGTAACAATATTTGAAGAATAACTGCAAATTTTTCATCTAATCAAGACAATTCTAATGTCAGTAGTGTGTAGTTGAAGTAACAGAAAAACCATAGATATTTGTGCCCAAATTTTCAACCGAGTAAATCCTTTTTCTAATTATGAAATTTGTGTTAGTTAGTCTAGGTAGAACTTATTCAACGGATCGGAAAATTCTGGTGTTTCTAACGGGTATCGATGAGTATTCTTTTTGATTTATCACGTGCATTTGACACCATCAGTCATCAACTTCTCCTCGATAAACTTTATGACATTGGAGTTCGCGGCCAATGTCTCAAATTGATTGAGACTTATCTGACCGGCAGATCACAATCTGTTAAGGTTAGGCTCAAATTGAGAATATATCATTCTGAAAGTCGTAACATCTTAACAGGTGTCCCCCAAGGTAGTGTCCTGGGTCCTACTCTCTGTTATTCGTTAACAAAATAATTTTAGATGACCGCAAAGTAAAGTTGATCGACACAGCTGTGGCTCTAAAGATATCAAACGAACGTGTTGGACATATGAATATTTGGGTAAGCAAAAGCCCTATTCAAAGTGGGTGACGCGCGAACTCGCAATGGATCAAAAACAACAACGAATTGATGATTCTGAGCAGTAACTATTCCACCATAATAAACCCTAATTTATGCGTCGATATATGACAATGGACGAAACATGGCTCCATCATTTCACAACAGAATCAAAGCGATCGTCTTCTGAGCGAACTACACGTGGTGAACCGACTCCAGAGCGTGCAAAGACGCAACAGTCGAATGGCAAGGTTATGGTATCAGTATTTCGGGATGCGCATGGTACAATATTCATCGACTATCTTGAAAAGAAAAAAACCATCAGCAGCGACTATTATATAGCGTTGCTGGAGCGTTTGAAGGACGGAATCGCGGAAAAAACGTACCCTTTTGAAAAAAAAATAAAGTGCAAAACAATGCACCGTGTCACAAATCAATGAAAACGATGGCAAAATTGCATGAATTGGGCTTCGAATTGCTTCCGCATCCACCGTATTCTCCAGATCCGGCCCCAAGCGACTTTTTCCTGTTCTCAGACCTCAGGAAAGAAATTTAGCACCGATGAAGAGGTAATCGTCGGAACTGAGGCCTATTTTGAATCTAAAGACAATTCTTACTATAAAAATGTTATCGAAAATGTGTATAACTGCTAAAATCGTTGTATAGCCCTCGAATGCAACTATATGGAATAATAAAGTTAAACTTAATCAAAAAAAAAATGTTTTTTCTATCGTAGCCTACGAACTTTTCAGCCCAACTTACGCTTGGCTGAAACGAATAGCGGTGTGTCCCAATGCCGCAATATGTTTTCTTGTCTAAATTTGTTAACTTGTACTGTACAAAAGTAGATGTAACAACACTATGTTTCCTGTTGATATTTTTTTCTCTGTAGACATATAATCGAAATTTTTCACCGAATATTTTAGATCCAAAGGGAAAAATTCGCGCTAAAGAAAGTTTTCTTAAATGACAATTTTTTAGGGCCAATCGATTTCGTGGAAAAAATGGACCTTCTGAGAAGAAGAGGAACATTGGTAGAGTATGAGGTTATTGAATATAGAGCGGACTGGCTCGAGACGCAGATGCAGCAAATTCACAAGAGACACATGGCTAAAATATCGCGTGATACCTGATCATCAAAATGTGTCGAAATATAATTATCAAAACCTTGATCGTGATATGTCTGTGATATTTTCTGTATGAAATACAACCCCTTTTGGTCCAATCTAATTTGTTGTTTTGACTTGATGAAATAGTTCTGAAATAAATTTACGGTATACTTTTTAAGGTTCATAGCCTACACTCAGTACAACAAATTGAAAAAGTTTCATCTTACTTCATAACACATGGGCTCAAAAGTCGCGAGCCTCAGAAAGGAAACGCGGAAATAAGATCCTATTTGAAAGGGAAATGTCATGCACTGATACTCAAATATGTAATGGGATTGGCCGATATATAATGTAAGTCCATAACGTATAGAAATAACACATGCTATAGAAATTCTACCTCATTAGTGTTTTACCACTTGGGCCGAAAACTCCCTGGGCTAAGAAAAAAAAACGCATTTTTTTTTGTTCAAAATTGTCAAATGAAGGTCTCATTTAGGTTATACTAGTTACTACACTAACTTACATTCAACGACATGGTTATGTTAGTGTACTCTACAGTATTACTATTTCTATAGTTGAATCGATTATGATGACTTATCAGTTGAATCATTGGGTTGACGAAACTTATATGAATAAATCTCTTTTTATCGCTAAGGATTCGTCATTTTTTCAAGCTCTCATTCAACTTACAATGTTTGTATGTAATTCCTTCCTCCAGAGGAAGCGTTGCAATACCCCTGCCGGGTGAGGTGTCACCCATGGAGTTGAAAGTCCTGAACGATGGCCTAGTCCTAAGGTATCAGTGTCGAAAGGATGTAAGATTCTGAGGACACTCAGTGTCAGTAACGGAAACTTTAAGTTACTGGGCACACTCTTGTCACAGAAAGCCTTATCACGGTAACGCCTCACTCCCTTGCTACCCTTCATGGACCATGAAGTAACCGAAGAATCCGACCCTGGGTCTATAGGGAAGATAGAAGTTGAGTAATGACCCCAAGTGTCCTTGCTGTTATATCGGTTCAATTGCAAGGGCTTCTCAGTTCTCCAACTTTTCATTCTGTTAACAAATCTAGGAGGCTAGATGGTACAGCCAAGAGACGACTAAGAGCAGGATGGATATCTTATGAATCTGCTTCGCGCCAAATTTTTGAGCAGCAGAAGCAGAACCTACATCAGTATGGAAAACAAACTACTCCTTAGCAGGTTAGCAAACGTTCACGCTCAAAGGATGATTCACCCAAACCAAGGTGGAAGCACCTTGCATGACTAAAACTTATTCATGTCGTGCCCTATTATAGAAAGGTTGCTGGGGTCTTCAGATCCAACAACCCCAATCTGAAATCTCTTCCATACGCTATTATGGCTGCCTCAAAAAGATATTCCAGAAGATGGCCTGGCCTACAGGCATGATTCTATTGGATGGCCACAGGTAACCTGAATAAGCAACACATTTGTGTTGCTTCTACCTGATCAATGCAGTCGCTGATTCACCTCCAATCAGGTTCTCGCTAGATTGTGAAAATGTGCCATAGTCTGTCAACCTTGGAGTGGATTATTCTTCACGAAAAAATTCAGGCCCTGGTAGCACATACTTTGGGCCTGCCTCTACTCTTGCCAGCTGACCTAAAAAATCGCTCACCAAATAAAGTAATCTGCTTCATTAAGAAGCTGGATTTATTTGGTCGAGTTTGAACGGGTGGGAGCCCAATAAACAACCATGGGTTGCAGTGGAGAGTGAAACCCACTCACTTTGGACCTAGCTACCCATATATATGTAAGGTTGGGTCGAGTCGAAAAGAATAGAAAAATGAAATGACGTCACTCTGATCCAATATGACGGACCGCCTGAGTAGTTATTTTTCATGCACTCCCATGATATGAGCATCAAATGAAAGAGATTGCTGATAGTTTGGTGTTTCTCGAACAAATGTATAGGAACCGAAAACGCAACAAAATGACGCATCGACTAAGGAAACAGATTCAGCAATAACTAAAAATGAATTGAGCTTTCATTTATATGATTCAAAAAGAATAAACATTGAATCTAACCCATCAGTTTATGACATTACACAACTGATATGATTTAAAAGCTGGTCGCGAGATTTTGTGGGAAAAAGCAAGAATAAAATGTGTAACTTGATCTTGATTATAAGGCAAAAAATGTTTTCTTATAAACTAGGTGAATCTCCAAGATTTTATATAGTATAAAAATGTGTAATGTAAGTAATGAGTCGATGCGTTTGATTTAATTTTAACTTTTTCTTTTTTTTTTAGAGCATGTAAATAAAAGCTTGTTTTTTAAAAGGTTGATTTATTGTGAAGTTGGAGTTGGTGTTTTCTGTGTCTTCGTATGAAAGGTAGAAATTTTTCAATGAAATGAAATAGTTCCACTTATTTTTTATTTAACATCTTATAAAATACTTTAGAAAGTCATACAGAAATATAGGTCTATGAATAAACGCTTCAGTATAATGAAGATATGCATTATGCGACTGTGGCCAGACCATCAGACTTAGGTTTTCGGACTCCAGAGAACTTTTTTATCTCATCTGGTGTCAAATCAGCGAACTTATTGATTCCCATTTTCCACGTAACTTCTCCGTTATCATATTTCTTGTTATGTTCTTCTATTTTCTGAAGATTAGTTTCGAAAATGGCACGACGCGTTGCTTCCTCTTCCTCATTTTCATAAGATTTGCCATGTTCTTCCTAAAAATAATATTGCTAGAATAATTAATTTGTACTTTTTTGAATATGTAATCAACATGTGATTGTTATGTGTTTTATATTTTTCTATTCAGTTGAGTACTTATTCTTACACTACTTAGTAAATTAAAATTATTGTTGGAATATTTGTTTTTTCCACTCTTAGCCCACAATTTGAAACGATTCAAATTTATCTGTTAGTTTCGCAACAAAATTAGAAATATTTAATTACTTTATTTCATCTCAACGAGTTTCCATTGAGAAGTTTGAAGCGGAGACGTGATCGAAAAATGTTTTTTATCAAAATTTTAGATATCCTTTGGTACTTTTGTTGAAGAGTTAATTTTGTTATGAGGATATTTTAAATACGTAGATTTTCTGTATCAAATAATAATTTGATCAAAATCTTTTTCTAATACGGGCTGGATTAAATTTTAAAAAAATATTTTGAAATCAAACAATTTTCAGGTGAACCCTTTTAAAATTAATTTACTAACTGTCGATAGTATCTCTGATAAACCTTTCTCCTGTTGTATATACGTGAGTTTCAAAAAGTTTGCACCATATGGAAAACTTTTTTATTACGCATTTGTCAGAAAATTTTATTCTTGATAAAAATTGGTGCTTGGCGGGAAACTTGGATTTGAGTTGTCAAAATTCTAAATTTCCGAACGGTGTAAAGGGGAAAACAAAAAATAGTAATTTTGATCAAGAGTAAACTACCCTTATTTTTGGCAAAAAGTCTTTGAGAGCGACTCCCGAAGTTGAAGGAAGACATTGATTTATTACCGGCTGCAAACATTGGGAGACGATTCTCTTTTCGTTTTTTTCATCAAAACTACCTTCATATAAGAGTGCCTGTGAGGACATTGCATGCTGCTTTCGAGAGATATTGATGTCTTGCTTTTTATTTGAAGGTCTTTTCGGAACTGGTGAAAAGTATTTGGCAGTGACTCCCAAAGTTGAAGGAAGACAATGGCGGCAAATAGTGGGAGACGTCAGGGTACTGTTTTCTGGCGCTATGTCAATGTAATCGTCAAGAAGTGATGGTGAGTGAATTCGGTGCTGATACAGGTAGATCTGTGCTGAAAGAGATGACTTCAGCCTCTGGAGTTTTGTTGAATTGGTCGCGCTAATCTTCTGTCAGCACACGCTGTTCCAGTAACAAAAACCCTGCTTTGGCTTTTGGAATTGTAGCTACCTTTTGGTCCGCTTTTCTGAAAAGTGAAGCAATGTTGTTTTGAGTGAGCTTTATGCCAAATTCATATTTTAACGAGATATTGCACTCTTGCTTGTAGACATCTTCTAATGGACATTAATGACTACAGCCGAGGGCTGTGTCCGGTGGGAGTTGTGTAGTGGTAAAGACAGCATTATTATGTGATTCTTAAGGTCTCAAAGATATACGACTGCTATGGTATTCCCAGTATAAGTATTGAGTCAATCTATAAATAGGTCTTCATTGATCCACCAATTCTTCGATCAGCGGTATATTGCGACATCATATTTCAATACTGGTGAATGTCTCTGACGACCATAAGCATTGGAGGAAGGTGAACCTCAGTAGCACTTGCTGCAAACTTAGCTGTTGGTATTTTCTCTTTCACCCGAAGTTCTAGAGCCTACACGTTTTCGACCTTTCTGAGTGTCAATTTTCTCTGGGTCTTGAAAAGAATTTATTTCAAATCTTCAAGCAACTTGAATAACATAGAAACTTTATCCTTGTTTGAAGCTGTAGCTCTGTTCAGACTCGTTCTTTCTTCTTGATAAATCTGTTCAAACCAACTGTTTATAAGCCATTCCAAGGTCGTCATTGAAATTATGCTTCACATTATTTATGATTGCGTAATCGTATGTCATTTTACGTATTTTATTTGGGATACACCCAAAAATATCTTACCAAGGAATATCATCTGGTCTACCACTTCCTCTTGCGGAAATGTTTCAAATTTTATTTGATTCATCTTCCCGTTTTAACTATGCGATTTTATAATGTATTAGGGAAAATATTAATTTTCATGCCGACTTCGAATATTCATAACCTCTCGTTTCATTTCCTGAATAAGTGCCAATACATTCTCGAAAGCTTGAACAGAAAAAGAGTTCCTATTTTTCTCCGGCTGCAATTCCTGCTCCAATTTTACGCTATTTCTCAACTTAACCAGTCGAGATAACCTTTACTCTCTATATAACTCATTCAAGTAACATTTTGTGAGCTTTCCACTACAGTTTACAAACCGTAACACGTGTTTTGCTATGCAATAGCTTTATCAAGCAAGTTTGTATGAAAACACTTTATTAGGTACGGAATATCAACAACTAAACCTAGTTCATTTTCCTTAGCAACATTTTTTTATGATGTAATATTTTATTCAATTCATTCTTCTTCTTCTAATCCCAGGTTTTGATTTCTGAATTCCTCGTCTGTCAAATCGGCAAACTAGTTTATTCCCATAAAGTAAGATTCTTTACCTGCGTCATATCTTTCATTATGTTCTCGAATTTTGTTCAAGTTATTTTTGAAAATCTCAAATCGTCGTGTTTCCTCTTCCGGGGTTGAGTAGGATTTTCCATTTTCTGACTGGAAAACAAAAATGGATGATGATAATAAGCTTTCGACGAGGTTGTCGAAATTTTAATAACGTATTTTTATAAATATTCAAATACGTATTTTCACAATTTGTTGATGGAAACATGGCATAACTCTCTCTATTCGTGTATCCAATATGAACATGTATATTTATACTGTCTTGTCTGTTCAAAAAATGAAATAAAATTTCAATTTTCTCAAAAAAAAATTACTTACTCAATTTCTATTTTGTCTTCTTCAGATATAATACACATGTGCTAGCGTTTTCTCCAATTCTCAAAGCAGTTCTGATGTGCACTTTTTGGTATATTCCTGAGCTCTATTAGCGATTCGGTTTTTATCTCCTCAATCGTCGTAAAACGCCGTTCTTTCATTGGTCTCTTCAACCTTGGGAACAGGAAAAAGTCGCAGTGGGCCAAATGTGGTGAATACAGTGGCTGAAGCATGATGACGGTGTTGTTTTTGGCCAAAAAATTCAGCAATTTTGACCAAGAATTAATTCATTTTTTTAAATAGCAGAAAATTGCGGAACACGAGAAACACTTCTAACTTTCAAGCCTCTCACCAACAAACTCAACATGCTGAACAGCTTGAACTGTGAACATATGTTAGAGACGAGGGTGTCAACATAAACATTTAAAAAAATCGCCCATCAAATGTATGTTGCCCGCGAAATTTGAACATTTTCCGAACAGTTTTTGACATTCTGTAAAAATTTGGTAATGCTAAACATTTTTTTTCGTGAGAAATATTTTCAATAAAGAGGATTGAAATCAACACCCAATAGTTTCCTTGGGCAGTAATAGTTTCTTATTTTAAATTGTACAAGAATTATTTTAGAATATTCTAAAAGAATGTTGTGTTGCCGAAAAAATCATTTCAGTGGAAACTGTGATTTTCAATTGTGGGATGGAAATCACCACAACAGGTAGTTTTTTTTCATAGGAAATGAATAAGTCCTTGACATTCTGTAAAAATGTTGTAATGCTACAAAATTCATGTTAAGAGGAATATTTTTCAAGTACAAGAGGATTAGAATCAACATCCTACAGTCCCTTTCAGAATTTTTGATAATGTATTTTTACCAATTTTATCTGGAAGCGAAGATGCCATTTTTCGTTTAGAAAATTTGGGTTTTTTCGCAGCAGGTAACATTACATTTAATTTCACCTCCTCACTTGCAACATGTTTTCGACGTTTGTGAATTTATTATCAACATCTCCACATGATTAGAATTTTTTCATAATTCTCATTACTGATGTATGGTGTATATTTTTCTCTGGATCTCTTTTGAATATTTCAGCTGCTTCACGATAACTTCATTATCACCAACGAATAACACAATTTCTACTTTCAACTACTCTTATTTGACGTACACTGTCAAACAATTCCTGCTATCAAGAAATCATTTGTTTATCAGTGTATCGTAGATTTCATGTAACTACAGTTGCATTTGCATTGTTATTGTAGATAAAAGAATAGTTTTTTCATGTAATTAGATGTAATTGAAATATTTTAACGAAGTTTTCAGTTCTTATCAACTTTTCTCAATAACAATTTTCGATAGTGTCAAAAATAAAGGTAATTTACTCTTGAGACAAATCCATATTTTTTGAGAAACCGCGCATATGACTGAAAAAAATTAATATCTGATGGTTGCATTTTAGGTTCAAGACCATGCAGAACTTCTTATGAAGAACTTTTTTTTTCGTAAAATGATTAATAAAAATGTTTTCCATATGGTGCGAACTCAAGCAGGCGCACTGTATAATACATCTTCAGGATAAATTGAAAGGTTTGTATTTTTAGGATATCTTGAAAAATGTTTTTTGAGAGACCAAATCTTGGGCTTTCATGATTGTAGAAAATTGTAAACACCGTGCTCAAATATTTATAAAACACTTTTTTTATTCAGATGTTACGAAGGATGTAACATATAGGTATTCAAATAATTTCAAAGAAGGTTATTAATGCCATACTTATTTTCGTATGAAAAGACAATTTATCAAATTGTTTTGTACCGTTTATAAATTCAAATTGGCACTAATTTCGCGCCTAGCTTGTGAGGTCACTGATTGGCTCAAGCAGCGAGAGAAGTCAGCAGATACGACGCGCAAATTCTTCGCATCTGATATCTATATTCTAACTTAATCACTAATTACCGTTCCAAACTCTTTAAATGCGCCACGGTGTGGCAAAACCATAGGACAAAGAAACGCAACATTTCTCGGACCACGCTTACACCAAATATCACCAGGAAAAATAAAAAATATCAACAGTTCTTACATGTTTGAAAGAGATTAAAGAAATTCATTCTGAATACCGAAAGAGCTTTTTTCTGACTTTATAAATCAAAATATTCCAAACAGCAAGTTAACCTAAGAAATTGTTGAGTAGACGAAAATAACGATATATTCTATCTGTAACTACTGTTTCTGTTATTAGGATTATTGCTTGATTAATCACTCACTATTTTTTTTCAATGTTATATTAAGTATTTATACACCTAATGTAGGTACAATATGCTGTTATCACGAACAAGCTATAGATTTATTTCTATGACTTCCGTGATTAATTTGTTTATTTTCGATAGCACTCCATGTAATTTATATCAGTGTATGTGTATTGTTTATTGTATGATTCATTTTTGGTGGAATTTTAGTGTAGTAATTTGGTGGGTAGTTTTTTTGTAAGTATAAAGTTGAAAATGGAGAGAAGTACCTAATTTGAAAGTCAAAAGAGCAATACACCTAAACACTAGTGAAAACAATGATTCTAGTTCTGATTTTTGTACCATGGACTGGGTGACTGGGAGGCTAGCTTACATCATAATAGTGAAATGAATAATATAGACAATATAGGGGAAAACAATTCGCACAGCGATTCTATTAATAATTTTAAAACTTTGTTGATCCAGTAGATACTGGAAAAATCATCAAATAGCCGGGCCGTCAAATGTGCATGAAATTATGAAATTATCTGATATTCCCGATTAATGTACACGAGTTTATTCATTTATGAAGGTTTAAGATAACTTGAAGTTGTTTTACAAATACAGTAGTGCAATAATAAAATTTGCAAGACTTCTTCAAAATGTCTTTCTGCTCTCTGGGAATGGACTATTTAATTTTTCTATTTGAGTAAAGACTCAAAATATGGATCAAGCTGGAAAGACACATTTCAACTATTCCATTGTTGTCATGTACATCATCCATTTACAGAAAAGTAAGGTAGTCTGTTTTTATATTTTACCATTCATTGCATTTAAGACTTGTTTTGTATGAACTAGGTATGACTAATATGAAATTATAGATTAATGTAACTGTGAATACAACCGATGAAAATATCATACTAGGTACCTACCTTGAAATTTTTCCATTGTTCTTCCACTGACAGTTGTGCAGCCATGACGACTGAGAAAACTACGAGAAGTAACACTGTTATTTTCATAATCTATAAAAATGGATAATTGATTAAGAAATCCTTATTTACTTATCTAAAAAACAAATGATCGAAAACCGAACAGCTAATATCTTACTCAATTCACAATCTATATCATAACCTTGAACAAAGTCTATACACAAAAATGCATACGATTATTTTAAGACAAATTTCAACAAATACCCACCTCAACTATTTCGATAACTTGGAAATACTGTTTCACAAACAACAACCAACCAGAACTAATCAAGCAGAATAAAATAGTAAATTCAAAACATCTCTGCACTCTGTCAGTTAATGCGTCAGAGGAGATGCGTTTCACAGTGGCGTAGAACAACTAGAATTGTTGCAGGTCAGCTGTTAAATTTATATTTATATTTATTATACAGTGTGTCCCGTTTTTCATGAATCCACCCCATATTTCTGTTGTTCAGAGGGCAATTCTGGACGTTGGTACCTACAGGTATATGCAAAAGTAAAACTGACTATTCTGGTAGGCGTGCTGTTTTACCGAGGCAATAGAGTGATTTATTCACGAAAAGTATATTTGAAGTCAATATGAATGAACATTCATATTGAACACGTGTCGGGGTGTTGAAAATAACGGTTTGGTGTTGAGATAAAACTCCAGCAAGATTCATGTAAGAAATTTCATGATATATTGTTCGTTCACCCATAGAGTTGAAGTAAAGTTTTTTGGCTATAGGTCATAAATATAGGACAACACACACACTTCAAAAATATCACATGATAACTGCAATTAGAAACGGAATATCCGAATAATATCTTACACAAAAAACAACAGGCTACAAATAAAGAAAGAAATGCCGATTATAAAAAGTAGGTTTTGAAAACATGTTCTGAATATCCATTGACAGAATAGAATGCACTATCTCAGTAGATAGCTCTTTACAATTTTTGTAAACTCTAATAGGCTGAGAAATGTTTATTCTTCAATTTATAATCAAGGCTATCATTTCATATTTGTATAATGTATAATGTCGGTAATTGCATTATTTGAACTTTGATGGCAAGGTGTTGACAATGACTTCTATAGTGAGAGTGAGTGATGATCCTTATAGCTTTCTTTCGAACCCTGACAATATTTGCAATCCCTAAAGAATTTCCCCAGAGACCGACACCATAATTATTGACAAGGAGAGTAGGAGGTCGTTTTTAGAATATAAGGCCTAGTTATATCTCTCATCTGATGTAGAATAAAATAAAAATAGTAGAACATAATTTACTTATCAAATGATCAGTGTGACAGTTCCAAGTAAACCTAATATTTTAACATTATGGATATCTTCATTCACAGTACGCACAGAAAAATACAAATTTTGAATTTTATATGTATTTAGTTCAAAATTATTTCTTGTGAACCAACTTTCTGTCATACTATTCACTTCCGTAGTTATCATTGGCAGGTTTCTGTTTAAAATCTGTTTTTTCCATAACCAGCTATCGCACCCCTACGAACGACAACCCTCAGAAGTCGAAAATTTTGCGAGCTAAGGACTAACGAGGTCTTACCTTTTAACGTATGATTCCTAACACGGTTGCAAAATCATTCCAGCTTCAACTAGATAAATTTGATTTAATTGAAGTGACAACCGATGTTGGGTATGATGGGACCTCTGGTGAATTAGAACTTGAAAATTTCCGTAAAAAATATATCCATATGAGTACAAATTATTGATTTAATGAAATGATAAACATTCATTCGAAATATAACACTTAATCCAACTCAATCTTCATTTTTCCTTAATTCTGTTTTAAAAATTCTTCTTCCGTCAGGTCGGCATACTGGTTTATTCCTAGAAAGTATGATCCTTCACTCGCGTCATATTTTCTATTATGTTCTCGAATTACGTTCAAGTTACTTTTGAAAATCTCAAATCACGGTGTTTCGACTTCGGGAGTAGAGTAGGTTTTACTGTGTTCTGATTGAAAAACAATAATAGATGTCGAGGTTGTCGAAATTTTAATGATCAGCATACATTGAAGTACATATTTTTGAAAATATTGAAATATGTAATTTAACGAATCCAAGTTGTCAATTTTATTGTTTGATGACAAAATTTAAAATAATTTCAAGAATGGGAAAACTTTGTGCACTTATACGATATATACTTGAAATAAATCCTGACGAATGTATAATATAGTCATACAGATGTAATTTCACTTCTTTTAGAACGAACATATGATTAAAATTAGAACAACTGAAAACATTATTTAGGAAGCATGAACAGTGAGAGAAAAATAACTATCGTTGAGAATGGCAATCTAATTTTTGTCATTCATTCACGCGCGGTCTCTGTGTGTATTTGAGCGAAAAATTAAGTTGGGATAACATTTGGTTGCTAAAAAACGTCTTTATCTGGAAGTTATAGAATTGCTATTCATACCTATAACCAGTTAGTGAAAGTTTCATTTTCTGTAAGTGCGAGTGAGCAGGTGCATTCTCTTGATGCGCAAGCTATAAATTGTTTTTCCACAATACTGGACGTTTTCTTTGTATTGCTTCTTGCAAGCAGAGCATAACTTCAAAATAATACTCCTTATTGACCGTATGCGAATGCGGCAACTGATGCCATATGCCACCAGAAAGTTTTTTCCAAAAATCAATATTTTCTAGCAAATATTTCCAGTTATTTCAAAAATTATTTTCATTTTGACGCTAGACAAGCATAACTTAAATGTATTCTTTTTATAAAAATAATTTATGTAATTACATACTCGCAATTCCGTTTTCAAACTTACAATTTCTTTTGTTACGCCTATGTCGACTATTTATTTACATCAGTGAGTCATCCATGTCACAGATGATTTATTGAAATAATGAAAAACTGGTCTCCCGTAGACACTGCATAGCTATTGGAAGAATCAAATATAATTTTTCCAAGCTGTAAGTACCATTTGTGATTAGTAATCTCAAATTACTATGCATTGATATTTTTATAATAGGTTAGGTACATCAAGTGTCATTGTTGGAACGCCCATTTACATAAACTACAGGAAGGCAGAAATAAAATCAATTCAAACAATAAATGGGTAGAAAAATGTTGGAAAAGGTGAATGAAACAAAACGGATCACTTCTATTTTGAAAAAATATATAATAATCCAATTATACCTAGCTTAAATTTCTTCCATTCTTCTTCGGGAGACATTTGAATGGTCATACTTATTGTGAGAAAACTATAGAGAAAAAAATAGTTATTTTCTATTCAATCTTTGAAAATATCTAAACTATTATCTGTTTTAAAGTAAATATACAATGTTTGATACTGACATAGAATCCTTCAAGAGATCGGAAATTTAACTGCTTGTACAAAGTACAAGCAAACAATACAATAAAATATGCCGCTTTTAATACTGTTTATTATACAAGGCATTGGCGTATATATGGGTGGCCCAGAAGGTTCAGCCCTTCCCAAAAATATTATTAGAGATCAAATTTTCCAAGCTACTTTACAGAAAAATGAATTAGTCCATATGGAATATATTATAATATAATATTAATAATATTATATTATTATTAACAAATTGAACTCTTGGGAAAGAAAGTATTTGACTTCCTACTACTCCATCTTCATACAAAAAAATATGGGAATATTCCAAAGAAAGGAAAAGCAATCAATTTTAAAAGAAGTAACTCTATACATAGATGTATAGATCATGCAAAAAAGTAACTTTCAGTCACAAACTGAATGTAACAGCGGAAAATAAATTAGGCGATGTTAACTGTTTAAAAGTATTTGTCTTCAAATATATTTCTTAGTCACTCGTTTGATTACTCAGGTTTACATAAGAATCCAAACACAAGGAAACAAAACGTGTGTGCCTGACAACCCTAAAATGACTAATTAATTGGAGTAGAATAAAATATATATGATCTTCCTTTGTTCTAAATAACAACAGCTCAATTAACAACAAAAATAAAGATAATGACAATATGTTTACCCAATCACTAATTGAGTAATTTCGTTACATATAAGTAAGTTGTGTGAATAATATAACACATGCCCTCATCCAAAAAATAATTGAAGAAAGCAGTCCATCTTCCCAGAACACAAGAGTCAATACCAAATATCACAGAATACTGTTTGTAGAAAATTTGCCTAAAAAACTTGGAATGTTGATTAGTAACGAGCATATTGAAGTGACTTTTTGATTGAAAATACAGTTGAAGAGTATTTTATCTCAAAACTAAAACATCGCAAGACATACAATCCAACACAGTGTACAAATTGAACTTTGTTCGTCAAACCGGACAACATCTTGAAACACAAGTTTGATAACACTTGAGAGACTTTAAGAAAATGCATATCAAAAACCCCACAGCCTTTGTTGAACATGAAAGAGACCAAGGATACATTTTCGACCTTGAACATCCGACTATTCTAGATATTCAACGTTCAACTATATTTTTATCCAAAAGATTTCTGCGCGAAATGCTACATATCCTCAAACACGATAGTGTTAACACTAGAAGCGATGTCGATGGCCTCAATACGGCATATTTCAATTCAATCAGTAAAATACCTTAATAATTTTACTTTTTTTCGTTCTCATTTTTTCTGTCATTGATAAAGACAGACACCACTTTATCAGTATTATAGATGAAGCCATTAGTTTGTTTCATGTCTTGGTGTAGTGTCTCGAAAATTTGATTGTTTCAATGTTTTTTATTTTTATTAGGTAGGTATGTATCTGTCCGATGTTTTTTAAAACAGAAACTCCTCAGTGAGTAATTTAATTAAGAATTCATGATTCCTCGTAAAATTGAAATGATAACAGTTATACCTTTTGTAGGAGGATTTTTTAAAATGAAATTCATTGATACAGAGCCCTGAAGAAGAGTTTAATTAAATTCGAAACTTTGACAAGAAAACAATTGAAACATGACTTGACTTGTGAAATTTAATGAAGCTGAAGTATTGACAAGTTGATATATCAAACTTCTTCCACGCTTTAGAACTGCAGCACTCTTTTTCAATGTATGAAGTCATGAAGTATCATTAATGATTAATAATCGCGTTGTTATGTTGTTGATGCTTGTTTTGCGAAAGATATTCAAGAAAATCAGCTATCATGTACCGCGTGACTCATTAAATGTAAGTCTACATAATGATTTACTTCCATTCATTGTCATTTCTTGATACATGTATTCAATGAAATTATATGAATTTTTAACGTTTCCTCATTAATTTTTTTGCCTCCAGACAACCTGAATTCGATGCATCCACTTTACACCAGAGATTGTCTCTAAAGAAACTTCCCGAGCTAATACCACGCTGAACATTGAATTATATTCGACAGACATTTATGCAAGATACCTCATAGAGGTTAGTCTTCCAGATGTTTTAATGTTCACGGAACCTTGCGTAGTTCTTTTGCCTAAATTCAGGTAAGAAATAATCAGGTGCTATATAAAAAACTAACTTTTATGGTTTCTCAACATTCAGGGGTTTGTCTTGAGGGAGAAAAATAATATGATAGACGGCATTATAGGAATAAATAACAGTGACAGTTTTTAAAGTTATTCTTTACTCAATACACTTTTTTTTGTGAAATAATGTAACTAAGGTATTTTGTTGTTAAATAATCCTTCAATTCCAAAATTATTTGCATTATGCGAATGTGGCAAGACCAGATTTAGGTGGACGTCGTACACCGTTGTAAATTTTCATCTCTTCTGGTGTCAAATCGGAGAATTTATTAATTGCCATTTTCCAAGTAACTTCCCCATTGTCATATTTTCTGTTGTGTTCTTCTACTTCCCGAAGATGAGTCTCAAAAATGGTACGACGTTTTGCTTCCTCCTCTTTATTTGCGTAAGATTTGCCATGCAACGCCTGAAAAAATAACACACTTATTTTCTCTAAGCTTTCGGAGATAAAATAAATACATTAAGAAAAACATGTCTTTTATGTATTGATAATTGCTACAATCCGCCTTGCTGTAGGGGGCTTTAAAATTCCTCTGCCGGAAAGAGTTTCACCAGTGGAGGTAAGTGTCCCCCTAAATGACGCCTCATCCTGAGGTATGTAACGTGCCGAAGGTATAAATAACTCTGAGGCTAGAAAGCCTCATCACGGTAATGCAGGGCTTTGCTATGACATACCCCTTTTACCTAGTTTGAAAAAAATATCTGTTTAAAATCTGTTTTTCCGTTAATCAGCTGTCGCCCTCATACGAACGACAACTCTAAGAATTTGAGGAATTTGTGCGAGCTAAGGACTAACGAGGTCTTATCTTTTAACGGGATAAATTTTAATCAGATAAATTATCTTGAGAAAAATATCTGGTCGAGCCAAAATCGAATCCACGACCTTCCAATCGTGAGTCGGGCGCACTACCACCGCACCAATTCCGCAACTAGATCCCAGTTCAAATAACTTAGAAAGGTGTCAGACGGTATTAGAAATATTTAATTTCAAGCAGGTTGTTACGGAACCGACAAGAATTACGGGCCGGAACTCAAGAAATTAAAAGTCACGAAAGGTAAAAATTAAGAACTCCCTGAAAACTTGAATAATGTAGAAGCTATTTGCGATTTTATTTCTACTATGTCTCAAAAAGATATGGAGACTTACTGCGCTTGCATGGCACGAACAGAAAAGAATGTATATGTGATCAACTCATTTTTTCATCAACTACTGAAAATGAAATCTTTCGCATCATAAAAAGCATAAAATCACAAGTGTATGGGGTAGATGAAATTAATGTAACTATTATCAAAATGTTAGTCTTTGCACTTTCGTTCTTTAAACTATCCAAACACTGCTAACTCATGTTGATGAAGACTTGGGGCCAGTTTGGTATGTATGGTATGTATTCCACTGTCAGCGTACTATTGCAGTTGTTATTGAATAATTTGATTTAGTGACAAAATATCATACCTTGAAACTACTCCATTGTTCGTCCACAGATAAACTATTTGTAGCCATAACCACTGACGAAACTACAAAAAGTAGCAGTGTTACTTTCATTTTCACAGGAAATAAAAATTGATGATTTATCAGAGGTTTCTCTTCAGTTATCTAATAAATAACTGATTGAAAACTTAACAACTCAAATGTTATATGCAATCATATCATTGAACTTTGTACAATGTTTACATATGAAAACTGATACCCTAACAGGCTATCAAAATCATAATGTACCTACTTGCTTTCGAAGTATCAAATCCAATTCGAACATCCGAATTATTCTGATGGATCGAATTTTCAGGTCATCCTTACGAAAAAGTTGTGAATTTTTTTTTGGGTAGTTGAGGTTATGTTCTTTATAATATTCATGGACTAAATGAAACGGCTATTGTGAAAGCTATTTTCCGGGTTTTTCGGCCGTGGTCTGCAGATTTTTATGCCTGACGTTTCGTTTAGTACTGCAGTGGACATTACAAGGGCGAGAAAAATGCGAAATGAACCAGAAGAAAATGCCAATAACTTCATCGTCAGTGAAGAAGAAGAAGTAGACGAGTTGGCCTATGTTGAAGTGAATTGTACGGCGTCAATTCGCCAAATTGTTTCTGAGTGTGATATAAGTTATTCGTCCGTTTGGAGAATTCTTCACAAA
>WOGR01000267.1:4284-28508 GCA_015342045.1 Leptinotarsa lineolata | reverse complement strand
TCCTCGTTGTAAGACCTTTTTCAAATGTCAAAGACCTTGGTGAAGTATTCTACTTCTCGACTTCTGTAAAGTCTTTCCAGCACAAATATGTTCCAGTAAGAGTAGTTAGTAAATAATTGATGTTCCGTCTAAGCTCTCCCACTTATGATGCGTTCGACCATCGTGTGATACCATGCCAGTTAGGTAAGCATTAAATCCATTTCTAAGTCAGTTCGAAACCACTTCAGAGCAACTTTTCTGCTGGCATCTTGTCATCTTTCAAATAGCAACAAATAGGTAGTGAAAATACATGTTTAGTCGACTTTTGTTATCTTCGTCCTCATACTGGCTCGGCATGGTATGCCTTTTTTCGGGTGTTAACGGCTTCTTGATTTATCAATTTTATTTTTTGTTCTCACATTATCTCTCTTTTTCTTGGTTTATATCTTGAAAGTAGTCCAGAAATTCATCTGGTCTTGTTTTACGCAATTGTAACGCTTTCTTTCCCTTGCCAACTTTAGCATGGCATTTCTGTTCAAATTTGTACAGTTTTTTCTCATGAAGGAATAATTGCTGTCAACTTCATTTTTAATTATTTCCGAAACATTTTGCCAGCCTCGTATTCTGAAATATCCAAATATCCATCAAATATAACATTCAGCAAATGCCTAACTAACCTGAGGACTGTATTTTGGTGTCGTTCAGATCATCGATAAATGGTGTACTCCTAAAATGGCTTTAATAAACTTGTTTTAAATGTTATATTGCATATTATATTGTTTACATCGCATATCTTGAGCTTCCATAATTCTTTGATATCAGTTTTGGCGATTTTCCGAAATATTCTCTAGGACTTCAAATCTTGACCTTGCAGTTGTAGTTAGCTTTGGTTCCTGTGATTTGTCGAAAACAAATAGGCCCATCATGGCGTCATTCAAAACTAAGGAAATTATTGGTTTTACCTAACGTTGCTAGACTACTGAATCTAGTATACTTGTTGTGCTTTTTCGGTTAATTTTTTCTAGAATGTCGGTTGGCCTTCACTAATTTCTTCACGATATTCAGCTTACTGTTTCTTTAAATAATGAAGCATTTTTAATTATTCTTTTCTTCAATTTGTTTTTGTTGTTGCGATATTAGGCAACATCCGTTCATTTTTTTTATTCGCATTCTTGTTTTGTTTACTTTCCTTAATTTTTTTTTGGTGTGATTCTTTTATTTTCCTCACTTTTATCTTTACTGAAACTTGTCATTCGAAGCTGCGAAATGTTTACCTTAACAATGCATATATCATTTTCTATGCAATGATAATTCCTAATTCATTGATATCTTGATATCTTTAGATTTCGAGGGGTAGGTACTATTCATTAGTACTGAATCATTTCTTGAAAGAAATTGAAATGCAATAGCACTATTTGTCATTTGTAATATAATCTTGAACAACAGGATCGTACTCTAAATTAACTCTAGCTTTTTTGTAGCCAAGAGAACGTGTTTGCGACATGAGTATAGAAGACCAAAAAAAATGGGAGGATGAACAAATGTCTCTACAGGTGGAGTTCATGTGTCACATCGACCCAGCACCGTTTCAACTGGTAGAAAGGACATCTCTCCTGAAAGTCCACTCGTTATTTTCCATGGTTGGTGTGAACCATGCCTATGTCACTGCCATAGGCAAACTTGTGGGGGTAGTAGGCCTTAAAGAGCTAAGAAAAGCCATCGAAGATGCAAATAGCGGAAACCTTCCTTCACACGTACCCGAAAACGGCGATGATCTCTCCGTGAATAATGTGAAAGATTCTAAAGAGGACGAACCTGATGCCACCACCAAACTAATGAATGATTCGAAGGTTTAGTTGTAGGTTTGCGTTATGATATTAGATTTTTGCTCAATGAACAAATACAAAAATCTTCTATAGTTTGAAGATCAAGTCATCCCAGACATTAAAGTTGGTCAGGATGAATACAACTTATACTGTACTGAATATGATTTCTATGATCTCTTTCAAAAGCCAAATTTAAGTAACTCACAATAAGCTACATACATATCTGAGAAGCTTGGAATATATAAGAGGTGTGAAAGGAGGAAGTTGAATTTCAGTGCACCTTCACTTAAAATTCGTTAAATACTGAAAAAAATTTCAATGATAGTCTAGGATGTAACATTGAAAATGATAAAAAACTAACAAAAAATACAAAGTTTCTTATTTTTCACAAAAATAGTTCAGAAATGTTGGTCATTATACAATAAATATCAGTTACTCAAAATTAAAAATGTAAGGATATACAAAATAAACGTTCCAATTTTTGGAAAATTTTCCGTTTGCATAAAATTGTCTATTCAAATTGATGCGAGCACTTGCAAGAATGGTTGTTTTTTCTTTAAATCATACTCTCAGTGTAATAACTAAAAACGCTCTCATGCATAGTTTGGAAAGTATAAGTGGTACATGCGTGGAAACGATAAATTCAAGTTGTTATCGTTCACAAATATTTTCATGGTATTTTTACAGCATATAAAACATTCCAGGAATGAAAAGTTTTGGAAGTTCCAAGAGGAAATTGAAAAAAAGAATAATTTTTCTTCAGTTCATTTCCTTACATTTTATCCTTCAGAAAGAAAAAAGTAGAACGTCAAAAATAATATTCGTTACATTGGAGACCAAGGATGGTCTATTTGAGACATATTTTATGTGAATAACATTGGTTAACTATAAATGCGCTAAACGAACTTGGATTATTTACTGACACTTGTGAATAACCTAAATTACCTTTTGCTTCAATCAATCCTCAAAGACAAAGTTCTCCTACGATATTTGATTGGCATAAAAAAATAGGGGTGAATGAACGCTATAATTGATTTCATTCTTTTATATTAGTATGGTCTTTCGAAACTAAGCTGTAGTTTTTCACGTATGCATCAATTAAGAAAGTAGTTTTCAATCTGCTTTCAGCTCATACCTACGGATAATTTTGAATTTGTTTGTCAAAGTCTTGTTTTTAGAGTTCTCTATAATACAGGGTAATTGAAATTCGACCTCCACCATTGGGATCCCCTAAACTACAGGAGACACTTAGTTTCATTGATACTTTTTTTCAGCTACTCGTTTTCATGTTCAGATTTACTATCCGACGTTTCGTCTTCTGGCAATCATCATCCACTTTTTTTTTCTATAATGGGCATCATATTGTTTTTTATGCAGAAAAATAGTGCTTTTCATTCTGATTTCATTGATGTATAATTCGTTATGATTTGGTCTTCTGAAACCACAGGTATTAAAAAATAACAACTTAATCTGAGATGGTCGTGACTCCATCGAAAAATTTTGTTCATTGAACACTAGTTGTCAGAACTAATCAAACATCATAAGTTTGCACAAATGCTTCAGTCGAAATGTTTCATTAAAAAAAACAGATATGTTGAAACTTTCTTATAAATTTGATAGGAGTCCTACGAAAACAGCACACATTCATTTTGAATTATTTCAGCAAAAACAACAACCGGATAGAACATTATTCGGTATTTTGGACAAACACCTTGCTGAATACGATGCGTTTCAAAAACCAAGAATGAAGTCATGAGCTTGTTGAAAATGCACAAAAAGTATTACAACAAGTGTTAGAAATGATGGCCTTCCTCTTGAATATATCAGCGAGCTTGTCGTCTCAGATTCAGAACAGCACTAACAATATCCCTTTTTCTGATAGACCTGAATTGCGTGATGATATTTTCTCTAAGTTCACCCACTGTGTCATATTCTTGCTCTCCATAGATTATGTTCTTTAAAGTACCCCACAAGAAAGTATCCAAAACTGTAAGGTCAGGTGGCCCTGCCGGCCACCTCACTGCTCCAGAATTTCCTAACCACCTATTAGGAAATCTTTGGTGTAAATATTCGCAGTGCTCTTCTGCTTCCATACTTCATTCTTGGATTTAGAAACGCACCGTACTCAGCCAGGTGTTTGTCCAAAATTCCGAATAATGTTCTATCTGGCTGTTATCTTTCAAAATAAATTCGTGCTGATGTTTTCCTATCAAATTCATAATAAAGTTTCAACATATCTTGTTTTTCTTCATTTGAGAATGAGGACATTTCGACTGAAGTATTTGTGCAAACTTATGATGTTTGATGAGTTCTGACAACTAGTGTTTTCGATGGAGTCATGACCATCTCAGATGAAGTTGTTTTTTGTCAATACATGTGGTTTCAGAAGAGCAAATCAGAACAAAGTATACGTCAATTGAATCAGAATAAGAAGCACTATTTTTCAGTAATAAAAAACAATATGGCGCCCATAATAAAAAAGTGATGATGATTGCCAGTGACGAAATGTCGGATAGTAAATCTGAACGTGAAAACATGTAGCTAAAAAAAAGTATCAATAAAAATGTGTTTTTGGTTTTGAGCTATGTTGTCAAATAACGCTAGAAAAAAATGAAAACGAAAATTTCGATTTTCAGTTTTTTCCGAATATTTCTGGAAATACTCGGAATTTTTCAAGTTTTGAAACAGTATTTTGTTGAGCACAGTATAATTCAACTTTGTCCCAATATAAGCTTCGACGTATCTCCTGTAGTTTAGGTAGGAGATCCCAATGGTGGGGGTCAAATTTGAGTTACCCTGTATACATATATTCAAGGCAAACAAAATGCTTAAATCATTCGAGCAAGTAGAAAAAATCAAGGAAAACAAAGGCAAAACGCATCCACCCATTTACTTTTAAATAATACTTGACAAATCATAGGCACGTGAAAAAGCATCATCTCGATATACTTTGTAATACCGTTTCTCTTTTTTGATCTATTTTTGCATTTTTCATTCATATTCAGAAATTGTGTTGAATATATCCAGGTAACATCACTGGTTTAGTTTTTACATCCTTTGGATCATCATCATTCACAATTATAGCTTTTTCATTTCTTATTAGCCTGAAGATGGTATCTCATTCCAATTTGTGACAATTTGTTTCACCGAAAATACAGCTTGTCAAATATAGGAAGAGGATTGAAAATTTCTGCTCTCTCCCTCTCCCTTTATATTGAACGGTACTAGCGAAAGAGAGATCAGAAATTCTCAAACCTCTTCCTATATTTGACAAGCTGTTAGATTCGCCAAGAGGTTAGACTCAATATTAGAGTAGCCATTGCCTAGGTCTAAAGAATGGAAGAATGGTAAAAACCACATAATTGAACAAACGGAAAACGACATATCTGTATTTTTTGTCCAGTTCCGCAATAAAATAAACAAATAATCTTTAAAGTTTAAATCTCATTTCCACACAGTTTTATCAGTGAAATCACAACAGAAACACATTCAGAGGTACGACGTTCGACTAGCATACGTTACATTTTATGAGTTTATTGCATAGTTGAATTTCATGAGTTCATCTGGAAATAGCATATTGATAATATTTTATACACCTACCTCAATTTGGCTTAACTTTTTATCTGACATTGCAATTCAATTTATATCATTTCAACTCCGTAATTTCCTCAATACGTGGACCTGGAACCTCTTCCATAGAATTCATCTAATGCAAATAATTTTCCCACACAAAATAATCGTGAAGATACCATTCTCAGAGCATTCTCTCACCAAGTTGTCATCGTATTAAGATCATTTCTCAATTTTGTCAGCTTGATTGGCAAATCGTGCGTCAAAAAAGTCTTGTCCAAAATCTACTCTTTTGGGAATCCATCTTTAACAATGAAATTCGGAGTTTCATTTCGTTCAGAAATTCTGACTCATTTGCAATAATTGATTAGAATGGATTAGGTTAGGTTGAGTTATTGCAAAAAGAGTTTTAAAGTTTGAATTCTGATGGGATAAAATCTAAAAATTTATGTTTGAAATTGGAAGTGAAAGAGAGATACTCAAAATAAAAAAATGTAATCTTATGGAATTATTCAATCGAAGAAACATATTCTCACAAGTACCATCAACTTTTCGTCTTTGTGAGGCTTTGTTATTCATAAAATAAACATTTTCAGTAGTTCTCAACATCTCCATAAAAAAACAATTGATAAAATGTGAATATGAGCTTATATGAGATCGCCTGTCATTTTATTCAAAATATCTAATATTTATGAATTATATAGGTGAAACTCAGATCAATAGGTTCATTCTTTGAAGACTCTTCTTCAAAAAGCAAATGAACAAGTCTTCCGCATAAAAATATCAAAAATGTTTAATTTAATCGTTAATTGTTATTTTTCGAGAAGTTTACATAATTTAGTGATTTCTCCAACATGTGATAGATTGTATTATTCTTAAATATATTTTTATGTTTGAATAAATACGTTTACTTAACGAAAACAGCGTTTTTACTATTTCCGTTTCTTCCTTAATTCCTTCACTGTCTCTGTTATGATAAATTCGATAAGTTTTCATTAGTTTACTCCATATTCCAGAAAACTTCATTGAAATATCACTCATCACATTGATATTAACAGAGGTAACCTATAAATCAACTGAATGTCTCGATAGGTAGATACAATTGAGTTTTGTTTCTGAACCTCTCTTTTTTAGGTTTGAACTGAACTTTAAAATAGTGTTACTAGTAAAACTACCAAGTTATTTTTACCAACCGACCACTTTTATTCAATAACTGAAAATATACCGATAATTCCGAGATAATAAATATCATTAAGAAGTTTTTAAAGAAAAGTTATAAATATTTACAATGATATGTCAAAGATATGTCCATAAGAATTTCTCTCAGAGGCAAGCGTAGTAACACTCATGTTGAAAGAACTCATCTGCAAACACTTTTGCTGTTGGTGTCTGCGATACTGGTCATGTTCATATATTTTTATGGTTAACATGAAAGTTATAATTGGCAGATTGAGCTTGAGCACACAATATCCTTGAACTCACCAGGTAGAACTTGAGTCACTGGGATTAACATATATGTAGTTTTCATAATGAAATGTATGGCAGGTGAAAAGAAAGTAAATTTTCAAATACATACGTAACCACCAAATACAGCAACGTGCAAAACTTCAGATACTTTAATTTATCCTGACAGCTAACACAACACGTAAATATCCATATAGACATATTCATCATAACAATTAACTGCACTCGACAGTAATTATGGTGTCCATTGTTGTACTTTGAAACCATTAAATATTTGAAACAATTCTGGATCAGGTACCTAAACGAGTCTGAGATGTCGCGGGTTGTTCTCTAATTCTGTAACCAAGCTATAGTATGAAAATAATTGAAAGAGGTTCACAAGATTAGTATCGTTCCAGTTATATATCGACAAACGACAAAAAAAAGTACTCACGACTTGTTTCATATCAAGAAAGTAATTAGTAGCGCAAGTTACATAGTACCGGCTATCAGAAAACGTGCCTTATCTACAGGAGACTACGAGACTTTGCGAACTCATCTAATCTTATAATAATTGTTTTGACAAATATTTATCCTTTGTACTGCTCCCGAAGAGAATAAACGCTTTCTTGAGTTTTATGTGAAATAGATTTTCTTTTTAAAAATTAAGATTTTGATTTCTAATACATAATTGGCGTAGTCGGTAGGATTCTCGCGATCGTAAAAAAAAATTTGCATTGTACCAGTAACCATTTTCGTAACTTCGAAGTTTTTCAACGAGGATCGAAGGGATTCAAGGAGCTCTCTACAGAGAAAGTATCGAAAAAGGGACCAGGAGACTACATTTACCAAACTGTAAGTACCAAATTCGTGTTCGACTTTCCTAAACCCTCTTTTTAAGGATTCTGAAAAAGATAGGGAAATGGCGTTAATTCCAACTGAATATTGGATACTGACATTAGATTTACTTGCGGAATAACTAGTTATAATAAAAATATACTGAATTTGAAAGTTAAATTGTTTTCGATCATTAGATAGTGATTTCTATTGATTAAAAATCGAAACTTCATGAACAATATTGAAAATATTTTGCATCTTTTGAATAATTTGTCAGTCGAAGACAATAACCAAAAAATTCCAAACATGCCTCCAGTAGAACCTCAAAGGGTCGACTGGAACCTTTTAAAATCTCGTTTACAAAACATGAAACCCTTCGATGGGGATAGTAAATATTCTTAATAAATTCATAATTAGTTGCCATGAATGGTTATGCCTTTAATATAGATGCTGCTTTTCAAAAATATGTACTTGAATGCATCCAAGAAATATTAGTAGGGAAAGCCGAAGCAATGGTAGAAAATAGGGTGGAATTAAATACTTGGGAAAAACTGAAAAATGCTCTTAGCCAAAGCTTTTCAGATCGCAGAGACATAGTTTAAAAACTCACGAGAACAAGGCATCCTAAAGGAAAAAACTTTATTAATTTTGGGAGTAGAATATAAATGTTGAAAAGTAGCATTGTGCAGAAAATAAGTAATGAGGCCAATTTAACCGAACCCGAAAATTTATGTCATATTATTCATTATGATAAAAGAGCACTGAGTACCTTCATTGCAGAATGTACTGGCACCCTGCAGAATAATATGCACATTAGAAAACCAGCTTCACTGGAATACGCAATGGCGTATGCCAGTGTTTCTCAAACTTTTTGAATCCACGGCTCCCTTATGATTTTTAAAGGTTATCGCGGCTCCCCGAACGTAAAGACTACACTATAACAATTTAGTAACCTTGTGCTAGCCGCTAATGCAAAATAGCAGTATGGAATAGTCTGAAAACTAAATTCATGAACCCTCTGATTTGATATTTATTTTATTCTACCAGTTGTAAAACGTTGTCACTCACCCGTGACCCACAGCACCCCAGTAAAGGTTCCACGTCGCCCCAGGGCGCCGCGGCGCACACTTTGAGAAACACTGGCGTATGCGAATGATTTTGAAAACTTTGAAAGAATGTACAGAAGTTCAAACGAAACAAAGAATAGAACTCTCAGAACTAATTCGGTTCCTAAACCACAATTTGGTAATAATTCACGAGGGCATAATTTCAACAACCAACATTATTTCAATCATCAACCCCACTTTCAGCAATACCCCTTTCCAGATACAAAATAAACACGACCAGTTTGGCCAAATCAGCCTATACCGGTTCAACCTAGATCACAAATTAGGTTATCAACAAATCGTGATCTTTTTGGAACCCCAAAAACTATCCAAAATATTTTCAAAAATCTCTCATTCAAATTATTGCACTGTACAAAATTTGTGACTGACATAGAAACTTTGAAAGAACAAACGCAAAAGCTAGAGTATTATCACATATATAAATCCGATCACAGAGAATTGAATGAAGTAAAGGCGTCATTAGGCTCACGATATTATTGGCCGAATATGTCTATAGATATAGAGAATTATATCAACAATAGTGGAATATGTCTGAAAAACAAATATGACAGGAGTCCTCCTGTCATTAAGTTCAATGTAACCCCACCCACGTCCAAACCATTATCCATAAACCCTTAATCAAGCGGAAAACGGCGAACTCCCGCCAAACGGCCAACTCCCTCTATAATACCGGTGAAGCGGAGAGAGAGAATAGGTGAAAGCACTCGATTAAACTATAAATAGTCATCTCTCGTAGGAATCAGTCCAGTCACCCGAAGACGATTATGGATACTAACAATCGAAACGTCATGAAGTATCTTGATTTGAAATCTTTTAATTTTTAATTCTTTTTAATAGTTCAGTTTTCAATTGTTGCTTGTATTTTATTTTATTGTAGTTTCAGTTCAGGGTTTTTTGCTTAATATAATTGTTATTTCCAGTTATTCTTTTCAATTTAATTGAATCTTTCAGGGATTTCAAGTTTATTCTAATCAAATTATATCATTAGACACTGCATTTCAACTCTGGAGGCTCAGGTTTTTAGGTTCTGCAGGATTTTTTGCATTAATTACCTACACTTTCAGTCAAACAAAGTGATACGCGTAACTAACCAAATTAACTTCATTGTAACTAAGATATCTTTTCGCAATCAGTTAACATACGCTGTAACTAATAAACTAATAATAAATGTGCGCATTCAAGAAACACTTTGTGGTGAGATTTTCACTAAACATTAATACATACAATAGCTTCTTCAGACTTGTTCATACTAAGTATAGTTTCAGGAGTTCTTTTTCTTCCAGTTTGTGTCTGAAAGTTACTTCTCTGCATGATCTATACACACATATTTGTATAGAGTTGATTTTTTGGAATTAATTGCTTTCTCCTTTTTTTTGGAAGATTGTACAAATGTAGGGAAGAAGAAAGCCAGTAAAATGATATCGATCCATCACATCAGAGGAGATCGCAACTTCGAAATTATGGAACTTTTATATTTTTAAAAACATGATTTTTCACATTTTTTTTAAATCCACCGAAATTACTTCTTGAACTCATAAAAAATATAAAATACTTCATTTTCTAGTTTTTCAAAACATTTAGAATTATCTATAGTACATAAAAATCTTCAACTGGAATAAGAGCAATGAAAGTTACATTCATTAATGTTGTCTCATCATTCCTAAAAATTCCACATTGTTTATCTACAAAATATTGTACCTACTCTAACAGTCATCCTCAAATCACCCTATATGATGAAATTGAATCATACAGTGCTAGTGCCCCATCTTGTACCGAAAATCTAGTACAATCTCAAAAATAATTGTTACTTCCAGGAACATATGAATGACACATCTGTCCGTCGTGTTAAATTAAATAATTTCAAGACAATTGAAAGATTACGTTTCGTTTAATACAATCCAAGACATCCGCTACTGTTACCAATCATCATGTGATGAAGATACTGAAAATAAAAATCGTCTCAAAGTTTGTCTTTGATCGGAGAAATATTTAATGCAAATCTTTAGATTGGACGCGAAACTACTCAGTATCAAGTTCGGTAAGCGAAATTATTGTAATGGTAATGAAAAGTACGAAATGTTTAGTTTTTGTTACAGTGCAGTCTTTCATTAATCTGAAGGTTAGCTTGCATGTATTTTAAGTAGCATTCAAAAACAAAAAGCTTGAAGCTAATGAGGAAACACTTTGTTGAATTTAGGTTCCTGAAAAGGAAGTTCAATGGACACATAATTCACAATTGAAAAATTTGAAAAAATCAAAGGGCTACTCAACACAGTATTTTAAAAAGTGTAGTCATTACAGTTGAGCATGAAGTGTAGTCATTACAGTTGAGCATGGAATTCCGTTTATTTTCTTACGACTATTTACTAGTTCAGGTACTTGATTAGATAAAATCACAGAGGGTATCCGGAAACTTTCCACAAGCAAGTATATTATCTTCCTTCAAATAAAACAATTGAAATCGAAAATCCGCCTTTCTTCAATTAACATAAAGGACTCTCAATTAATATTAGCATACTTCGTTATGCATTCCATTAGAAGAAATGCGTTTCACCCCAACATTTTCATAAAATAAGGGGGGGTAAATGAGATATTGATCAGTTTAGACCTAGATGAATTGCAATACTTTTAAAATTATCTCAATTTATAATTTTTTGGGGTAATTCAACTTGGCTCAACTAAAATTAATGCGTATTTAGATTTTCATCTTATTTCAATTATAAGTAATAAGTATATACGTTTCTCACTGTTTTTCGGGTGGTTAACACAAGTGTCATGGAAATGGCCGATACTTGATGAAAATCTATAATGTATTTAAGTAACACTTCATTATGAGATTTTCAATAATCAGTTTACAAAAACGCAACACGTGTTTCGTGTTTCTCAGGCTTTTTCAAATTGACTAAATTCATCCTAATTAGTGCTTTGAATATTATAACAATTTGAATCATATGACCTTCTACCTACTTAATGAACTAATTGAAAATTATTGAGACATTTCACCAACTTTTTAAATGGATATATGATAACCTAATTTCCACATTATAAAACAGATTCAACAGAAAGAAATATTTGAAATTTATTTGGTCATTCAGAAAGTTTTCCGAATTCTTAAATCTATTAATTTTCAAGCTCTGAGTTTCAAACCTTTCTTTTCCGAATATATAGTTGTGGTTCAACTCATGTCCCTCTGCCAAAAGATGTTTTGCTTATGTTGAATTGGTCTTCATATTCAAGGAACTTCTCCTATGTTCTTTCATTCTTTGGAAAAACATTCTCCCCGTTTGGCTTATGAAAAGGTTCCAAGAACCACAAACCAGCAAATATTTTCGTTTTGAAAACGGGAAAGTATTAATTTCTGAAACGTCAACCATCCAAATAAAGTTGAGAATAGAAATTTTTTTCCAGTATACGATACGATAAGTTACTGACAAATTGCACTCTTCAATGGTTTATATTACGCAGTATCTTTTCGGGGTGATTTTTTTCAGTTCTCCTTTTATTGCACTTCAGCGGCTTTGTTTATTTTTCAGATTATGCAAGATTGTAAATCCAAAAAACATTAAGAAATGTGGTGTATAACTTTCAAGAGGAAAGTTATAATACTCTTGGTTACTCCTTCCTTACCCTTTACGAAATCAAAGTTAGCCCTTATAAATTTACATAAAGATTATTCTGATAGTAGCATTTTGATGGTAAATGTTGGAATACTGTAAAATTTTTTTTTTCCTTTCTGCTTAATATTTCTCTAAAATGATTCAACAAATACCAGTTTCAAAAAAATACAGCGATAAAGGTTTCATTTCGCAATGACCTGAAATATTATTCAACCTTCCAATTTATTTCAGATACATAAGGTCCGATCATGTATATTGAAAGTTCATCCTTGTAATGTTATTTTCTCTGACTGTTGATTGATATCCCAATACTAATGTATATTTTCCGATGAAATATCCAAGAAGAGTAGTTGAACACATACATATAATAGTAAAATATTTTTCCATGGAGATAATCAAGTATTACAGATAAATCTTTGAAATGTTTTGAGATATATGTCTGTGCGAAAATACAAATTTACTGTAGATATAGATCGCTGAAGATTATATTTATTCGTTTGTTAGACAAGAACGCCGTTCTCCGAATATAGGGTCTTTCCTTGAGCGCTTTCTATCTTTAGATTCAAATAAAACAAAGTGTGTGTGAGATATCATCAAAATTTTTATTCGTTTCGAAGACCTTTCGATACCATTAGTGTGGAATATAACATCGTTCAAATGCCCGCCACGGCTTCTCTGAGCAGAGCGCATCCGAAACGTCCAATTTTCCATGTCTCAGGCTGAATTTGACCGATGACATGGGCACAGAATAGTAATGGCTTTGACCGCTGTGGTCATGTGGCCAAAAACCTTGGCAATCATAGTGCTCGCTGTTGACAGTGTTGGCCTAGCCAACGACGTTCTCAAAGAAATATGCTGCGAGCGAAGGTGAGAGAGAACACGTGCGGGCGAACGAGAGCGAGTGTGATCGAGTGAGAGCGAGCGTGTGCGAACGATGGCGAGTATGAGCGAGCTAAGGCGAACGTGGGCATGCGGAAGCGAGCGAAGACGAGCAAAGACGAATGAAGGCGAACGTGGGCGAGCGATGGCAAGTATGGGCGAGCAAGGGTTAGTGACGACGAACGAGGGCGAGTGAGTACGAATGAGTGCGAGCGCAAACGATCAACGGCAAGCGAGAACGAGTGAGTGTGAGCAAGAGCGAGTGATGGCAAATACATTTAGGGATGGTTCATTATGTATTTCACTCTCCCAGTATGAAGTTTCAAAATAATTCAATATAAAATTCCGACATTACAAAATAAACTAATTTCGGAACTGCCATCGGCAATTCTTGTATAAGTATAATATAGGTTACGACCTCTGGCAAAAAGCCATGCGGCCTTCAAAATCTCCTGGTCTGAGTTCATGAACTCTTCTGGTCCTGTATGGCTTAAGTTTGTGTTTTTTTTAAATCCTCCCAACGTTAGTTTTTGGTAGGCCTGTTGATATGTTCGAATTTCGCGTTGAACTCTGTTCGTGTGTGCGTGTGTGTGTGTTCATTATGTATTTCACTCTCCCGGTATACAATTTCAATATAACATTTCGTTATTGAAAAATAAACCAAATTCAGAACTAATAAAACGGAGAAGGTTTCTTGTATGTAAAAGTGTTTGTTGTAATTGAATTTTCTATTGCAAAGCGCTTTCGACTTTCGTCATCTTCAGTGCTCACTCGTCAACTGCCATCGGTAATTCTTGTATAAGTATAGAAATAGGTGGTATAAGTATAGAAATAGGTGATTGAAAAACGGGAAGTCACGTATCTGACAATCATATACCATTCAAAAATAAATTTTCCAACGTATTTTTTAATAATTATGAAAATGTTTTTCCAGATTTTTTTATCATAATTCATAGAAAAAAGTAACAAAATGGTTACGGAGGAATATTTTGGTGAAGAGAATCTGGATGAGATGGACAGAGAGTGGGAAGATTTTGCAAAATTGAGAGAACAGAAAAGAAGTAGTGCTCAAGGATTTTATCCTTGTCCGCCACCTGAAGATGTAGAAGATTACATTCAAACCCTTGTGAGTTGTAGTTTTCAGTCTCGTAAGTTACAATACAGCTATAAACGATCTAAATATTTGCTTTTGTTCATTGGGTTTCTTGAACATGAACTGTATATCAACAATATAGTATCTAAGCAAAAACTTAACATTCTAAAGACGCAAATATGAACAGTATTTGAGGCACGATTAGTACTGGTAACATTTGGTACATACCTCGTGCTTATTCAAATTTTAATCTATGTATCGGGAGTTAAGTGATAAAGTGTAGGTAGAATTGTAACAAAGTTGCTCATTTTTGGAACTACTGAAAAATTGACTTCAGCTTTATCGGTTTGGAAGATATACGCAAAAGACAGAAACACTCCAATTATATTTTTGTCTATATTTTCTTTGTTAGAGAGATATCGATATTAAAAATGTATTTCGGCATTGTCAGGAGCGGTTTTGATTAGAAGTTTTCAATGGCGTGTTGTCCGATATAGGCAATTCTCAGCTTTGAAATTGAAGTATTCGCTACATTCCTGAAAGTTTCGGTATTTTGATGATTATAACGTCCATATACCACAACCGTCTTCCGAAACAATTCACTAACACCTCATTATTTGAAAAAATATAGCCTGAAATATTTAAAATGAGTTAATATACCATCCCTCTATTTCCGGTAAGGTTTTCCCACATCGTACAAACTCTATAAATTTGTAAACAAACTTTTGTACCGCCCTGTTCAATGATCACTATGGCTATGGCCTCTTGCGATCAATCATGAGTTACATGAAAAAAAGTAAAACAGTTTCATATCTTAAATCGTATTATCTGAGAGTTTTTTTTTTCAGAATATTTATTGAAAAATTTCTGACTTCAGAAAGTCATGAATTGTTAATTTTGCAAACAACATACAAGTTAAATTTTCGGCATGAAGATGTATTGTGTCTAGGAATAGTTAAGAAATGTTCTTCCTGATGTTTAGGTTATGTTGAAGATGTGTTGTACTGAAAAGGGTTAGGAAATATTATAGACATCCTAAAAGTAGGAATTGCAACATAGTTATTATCATAAATGAAACACTACTCAACGAATCATCTTGAGTTCACTGGGAGCTAATGCAAACCACTTTATTTTGCAGGCATATGCTAATTTCATCGCGCCTATGGACTAATGTGACACAATTATTTCCAATGCGCTGCAATCATTTGTTTTTATATGACTGATATGAGAAAACGAGGGATTCACAATATATCCAATATCCTTGTTCTTTACTACACTATGCTGGGAAAACCAAATTATCCAGAAACACGTGCCTCACTTTGCCTATTGCGACTACTAACTGTGTACGGGAGTTCTTACACCTTCTAATCTATATCATATATCGAACTTATCGATTTAATTCTTCATTGTGTGAAAAAATTTATAATTCATTGAAGTGATAACTTCTTATGGGAGGATAAATCGCCGCATTACTTAACGTAACGGCGCCAGTGTGTCTGGCTTGCGTTTCTCTCACGTATACGTCAGCGGAAAGTGACAATATTATAAAAATCTAAACAGCAAGCACATAATATTATTTCATCATGTGAAACGTGGCTTAAAAATGATTATACTAATTTTGTGTATGTACAAATGTAACAATTGCTTATGGTAGCTATAATATGTGTACATACACGAAATAATCAATAAAATATTTCATTAATAAATAACCTTTCCTCATATTACCATATTAATGTACATAAAATTTAGCTAATAACCTGAACTTTTGTCAAGTTTTACAATTTCAATATTGAACAGTTCAACCTAGATTAGCATTAGAGAAGTATCTCCTGAAATGTCATTTGATATCTCATCGTTAAACAATAAACCTATTTTAAGTGACGAAGTGTAAACTAATCGCATAAAAATTTAATGACGCGAATAATATTTTGCGATTAGTTATAATCGCCTCAACAAAACAGAAGTCTTCTCGTTATCAGTGTTTCGAAATCATTTTTCATCAAGATTTTTTGTTATATTTGTATAATCCAAGTAAACAACTCTCGAACAGAAATGTATCATAATGAATGGTGAATATGTCTCCACAATATACTTATTATAAAAATTATCATACAGTGACTCCAGGGAATTTGGTATGTTCATATTAGAATTGATATTTAACAAATTACGTAACATCATCAAGCTATTCATGTATAAACAAATCGAACGAAGTGGTTGTAGTAACAAAGTGGTTTACTGTTGGGTAGAGAAAGGTATAAAGTTTGTAATGTGAAAGACATTCTACAACTGTTGAAATTTTAAAACAGGGTTATCTATCTTTAGAGATTATAGATGGAAAATTATATACCCAAATTGCAATTTTACAGTAATATTAGGTGAATTTTTTCCGAGATAACTTCTAGATTTCGAAGATTTCACCGCTCATTTTTAAAAGACATAGTATTCAATTTCAATATTCTTCTTTGAAATTACATTCATTACGAGTTGAAAATGATTATATGAAATATTAAAATCACAAAACAATTCATACGGTGTAATTATACCTGCTAGTTCAAATTTCTTTTGTTAGTTAAATACATTGATAATGAAAAATGAAAAATGAAAATTTTCTGTTTTTTACCACTTTTATTCGTAACTAAAGTTACACCAGTTTCGTCCTATAAGGACATTTTCAAACTTTTACATTAAACTACAAGTGAATAATTACCTTACCCCTTTTATAACATCACTCTAAGTAATAACCGAGGTACCTGCATTATTTTTACCTGCGACAATGTGGGTACGCTAATTTGAAAACCGGTGAGTAAACTAGATAGATTTGATCATTTAACATATTGCACCCACATTTCTTAAGCTTATGAATTTCCAAGGATTCCAAATAACTGAGTTTCCAACCTTTGCTTGCATAGTGCAAAATGTCCGTATTGTTTAAATTCGGAAACTTGTGGTTGCATTCCAAGGAATGGTTCTCAAACGTCGAATCATTTTTACCTAGTCTGAATTATTTTTCATGTTCAGCATACCGTTTTGAGAAATTTCGACCACATAAATACTATTACACTCAGGACACAAGCTGATAAACTCCAGATTTATCCATGTTGTCCACTTTATCTTTGGCATTGAAAAGGAAATTAGATAGCCTGGTATGTGGTCTAAATGCCACTTCCACATTGTTTTTCCTGAAAAAACCCCCAATTATTCGTGGTCTTTTTCCAAAATATGTTAGAGTTACAAATTTCTTGATTTCTGACTGCTTGTCCTGGGTGTATATTAATCTGTAAGTGAATTTACGGCTTTCTTTTCTGACTAACTTCTGGATTGTGTCTGCGTCGAAACCATTATTATGTCCTATCTGTATTATTATTTTAATTTTCCTATCTGGATTTTTGGCAGGTAAAGGTAGCGAGAATGCTCTATGCAACAATGAATTGTAGGCTGCTAATTTATGACTGTCGGGATGGAAAGAATCACTTGGGATTGTTAATGTCTGTATAGCTCGGTTTTCTGCATACATTGAACTCAAATTTATTCTGATTGTGTTTAATGATCAGGTCTAAGAAATTAATCTGTTTCTCTATCTCTGTTTCGAGTGTGAACTGTATGTTTCTATTGAGATTATTCATGAATGTCATAAATTGGTTCAGCTGTCGTATAGTACCTCTGAAACAAGCAGGAATATTGCCTACATATCTATACCAAAAATGAATATGTGTTTACCAAGGTCGGAATTTACGATAGTGGTCTCCAAGAAGTTCATAAATATGTCTGCTAAAAGTGGACTAAGGGGTGAGTCCATTAGTAAACCTGAATTCTGTTTATAAAATTTGTTGTTGAACTGTAAGAAACTCTAATTAAACACACATCGAAAGCTGTCGAAATTTCAAAAGAAGTGATATGCTCTATTTTGGCTTGATCTAATATATCTAAAATTAGGGGCTAACATTCGTTGTACGGTATGTTGGAGAACATACTCTTTACATCGAATGAAACTAATATTGAATTATATGGCGTGGTTTGGTTACTTATGTTTTCCACTAAAGTCAGCGAATTTTTGATACTATGGGGTGGGACGAAATTGGTAATATTTTTGAACAACTTGTTAAGACGCATTCCCAGTTCTCTTACCGGACTGTTCATGTACCAAACTACCGGTCTTCCATCCCGACAGTCATAAATTGGCAACCTACAATTCAATGTTGCACCGAGCCTTCTCGCTACCATTATCTGCTATTATTCTAGATAGGGAAATTAAAATAATGATACAAATAGGACATGAAAATGGTTTTGACGCAATCCAAAAGTTAGTGAGAAAACAAAGCCGTAAATTCACTTACAGATTAATATATCCCCAGGTCAAGCAGTCAGAAATCAAGAAATTTGTAATTCTAACATATTTTGGAAAAAGAACAGAGATAAATGAAGGTTTTTTCGGGAAAAACAATGTGGAAGTGGCATTCAGACCACATGCCAGGCTATTTAATTTCCTTTTCAATGCCAAAGATGAAGTGGACAAGATGGATAAATCTGGAGTTTATAAGCTCAAGTGTAATAGTGTTTATGTGGGACAATGTGGTCGAAATTTCTCAAAACGGTATGTTGAACACGTAAGGTCCTTCAGACTGGGTAAAAATGATTCGACGTTTTTGAACTATTCCTTGGAATGCAACCACAAGTTCCCGAATCTTAACGATACGGAAATTTTGCACTATGCAAGAAAAGGTTGGAAACTCAGTTATCTGGAATCCTTGGAAATTCGTAAGCATAAGAAATGAGGGTGCAATCTGTTAAATGATTAAGTCGATCTAGTTTACTCGCCGATTTTCAAATTAGCGTACCCTCATTGTAGCAGGTAAAAATAATTCAGGTACCTCGGTTATTACCTAGAGTGAAATTATATAAGGGTTAATATAATCATTCATACATAGTTTAATGTAAAAGTTTGAAAATGTCCTTATAGGACGAAACTGCATTAATTTTAGTTACGAATAGAAGTGGTAAAAAATATAAAATTTTTATTTCTAAATTAGATATAGTTGGCGACACTTTAGTATAAAAAGTTGGTAGTTAAATTAAGTATCAAGGAAGATGGGTGATTTATCAGCAAATGTTCTATGATGAATATAGTTCATAGTCATAGTCAGTTTTTATTATTTTGCTTGTCTCATCAGAGAATGCTAAGTAATCGCACGTTGAAAGGTAAGGCCTCGTTAATCCATTACTCGCACAAGTTTCGTCTTCTGAGGGTTGACGTTCGTCAGCTGGTTAACAGAACGAACAACAACAATATCAAACATATTTTGTTTGAATAGATACAAATACAACAGATTAGCGACAAGGACGAAATGTCTTAGGAGAGAACAAAATTTCGTTGCGATTTGAAGTAGAAACGTGCTTAACCTCACTTTTTTGAGAAGCAGGTGCACTTACGCTTACGCTGAATAAAATTTTACCAACCAAAAATGTCATCAGAAGCGGCAACTCATTCTATACATATTGTATTTTCGATAAAAACCTTTATGTAACCAAAATATTCGATCGATGGTTAATGCGCCTAGAAAGCGCATTTGACGTTTCTGTTGTCCCTGATACAAAAAGCTGTCTATATAACATATGTCTCGATGCATTAGACGTACTTTGTGATTAGATTTCTCCAGATGAATCAGGGACAAAGTCATACAAAGACATTATGGATAAGATGAAACTTCATTACAACCCAGAACTACATGAGATTGCTGAGATATTCAGATTCCTTCAGAGAAAGCAGCATGGCTACCACTTGAATGTTTGGTGACTATCTAAAGAAAGTATTGCGGAATCAATTTGTTTTTGGTTCTCGGGCTCAAAATATTCGAAGCAGATTATCAGAGCAGAAAAATCCAACACTGGGCCGTGCTTTTGAAATTGCAATCAGTATGGAAACTTCGTCCAGAAATGCAGCACAGCTCCACCGCTCACCCGCTTGAATTTGTGTAAATGTTATACATGTTGATAGGAAGCATGTGAAAGTTACGAAAACTAGTGTTGGAACAAATTCTAGTGATGATAAGAACAGTGTTAATGCTTTTCCTTGTTTCAGATATGGATCTCCTGATCATCATGAATAGAATAAACGAAATATGAATTTTCCCAAATGTAAAAAGAGAAGGCCATTTGAGTAAAGTATTTCATCAGTTCGAACTTTCATTATCTAATATGATGTAAAATGATTTGAAATCCATGAAAGAACTAATATAATTGGAAATTAAAAATGATTGACTGAAAGTAACAAATTTATTACAAAAAGTGAGTGAGCACACTTGAAGACTGGCTGTGAATCAAATTTCCTAAAAGACCAATTTGTTCAGGCCAGTCTCAACTAACCTACACTGTAGGTTAATGAACTGACACCTATCAGAAAACAACTACTCCTCTGGCTGATACCACGAAGGGCGTTGGATTATATCCAACAGGTGTCAGTGCAGGATACTTCACTGAAGTTATTTCTGCATATGCTTTTGGCGATACAACTGCCGAAATCGATTTTTAATTATTGGAACACACTTGCAGACTGGTTTTGGACTGTTTGGCCACTCGTCAGTGCCTATCTGCAGTGTCTATCATCAACCTAAAGTTGACGATTTCTGAAAATTAAAAATCGAATTCCTTCCAGAGTATCATTCATTGAACTAGGCAGAAGCGAACAAACAACAGCATGTTTGTCATCGCCCCATCTGCCCGAGAACGAAGTAACCAACCGCATATACGAATTTTGCCCCAATTTCTCGTGTAAGGAAGAAAACTACACAAAGACTGGCTGTAAATCAAATTTCCTAAAAAAACAATTTGTTCAGGCCAGTTTCAACTCAAGTGTAGGTAAGGAAAAAAGGCAGAACACTCTCAGTTCGGAGATAAATTTACAATTCTGCTGAAGCTTTTCAAAAGCGCGTGAAGTACCTTTCTCACTACCACCAAAAATTGAAAAGGAATTGAACTACTTAGAAAGAGGAGTTCTGAAAAAAGTAGAAAGTTCGGAATATGCCACTCCCAAAATACAGATTGTTTAAGCCCGTATCTACGGTGATTTCAAATCTACTTTCAAATCTACTTTCAAATCCTAACTTGATAGTAGATGAATATCCTTTACCCACAACTGAAACACTATTTTCATCTATGGCAGGAGGGAACAAAATAACGAAATTAGATATACAGCAGGCTTATTTACAAATGGAAATTCACCCGCGTAGACCGTAAGTATTAAACACTCAGTACTCCAAAGTAACTGTACAGAAGCATTAGACTTATGTACGGAGTACCAAGTGCACCAGCAATTTGGCAACGGTAAATTGAGAACATTTTGAAGGACATTCCTAGTGTTTTGTTATTTTAGATGATATAAAAATCATTGGGCTAGATTACGATACTCATTTTCAGTGTCTAGAACGAGTTTTTGGTAGTTTAGCTGAATTCAGTGTAAGAAGCAATTATGAAAAATGTACTATTTTGCAAATGGAATCGAATACTGTGGATATGTTATTGATGAAAATGAAATTCATAAATGCAGAGACAAAATAGAGACTATCCAAAATGCCAAAGTTCCTAGTAATAAAAGATAGGTTGGGGATTTAGGTGAAAGGTAAGGATCTAGGTCAAACTTGACACCCAATTTACTGAAAGTACATGTTCTTCTCAATTTGGATAGAAATTGTCAAGAAGCTTTCGCTGTAATGAAGTAGAAAATGATATCAGATACGGTATTGTTACATTTCAATTCAGGACTCCTTTCAGTTGCAGAGTCACATGCTATTCCATATGCAGTAGGTGCTATGCTTTCACATGTATATACTGAAAGGCCGATTCAATTTGCTTTTCGAAAAATCACAGCAGTGCAACAGAAATATGCCCAGATTGATAAAAAGGCCTTCGCAATCATATTCGCTGTGAAAAAGTTTCATTATTATCTATTTGGCCGTAATTCTACGTTTACTATTACAAAAATGCAATGTTATGCTTTGTTTATGCTTGAAATTACAGATGAAAATACTAAAATACATTCGTATGCAAATTTTTGTCCATGCTTCCACTAAACACAACTGGCAACTGTTATGTTGATACATCTGATATGTTTGAAATTTTACAAACGTACCAATCATATTTGAAAAACTACAAATTGAAACAATGAAACATCCAAGCCTAAATATTTTGCTTCAAACTTCAAAATCTGGCGGAGATGTTGAATCCAAGCCTAAATATTTTGCTTCAAACTTTAACATTCGGCAAAGATGTTGATACCATGTACAGTTTCAAAATTCCCCTTGTTGAATTAACTATACAATAAAAATGTATTTTCAGGCAGTATGTTGAAAAAATTGAGTGAATTTTTATTTTCCTTGAAGAATATTTATTCATTCATCAATTTCTATTTTGTCCCCTCCAAAGTAGTTACCCTCAGGTATGAACTTGTGCCAGCGTTTTTTTCACTTCTCGAGGTTGTTCTGATATGCACTGTTTGGTATGTAAACATATTGAAAATCTTAAAAAATTCTCCTGAATAAAGGCAAAATTTCAGCAACAGAAATCATTTTTAAAAACTGTATAACGAAGACGACCAATATTATATTTTTTCAAATTCCTTCGGAATTAGACAGAAGAGTGTCAGTAATAGTTCAAAACCAACAAGTTATGAAGTTAAAGACTTTTGGATACAAATCTAAATCTATAAATAAATATTTTCAATTATTTATCTACATGGGAAAACTAATTTTTAATAAGTTTTTTTTGTTCGTGGAGAAATTTTTGAGATCAAAACCATCGCTTGTGAAATCTGTGATGAAAATAATGAATTTAGAGACTACAATTTTTCGACAAAAAAATTGAATCTACTACCAGCCTTTATATTACCTATTTTAAAAAACGTTACTGTGACGTTCAAATTGATTTTTGCTACAGTTTCAAGGAGAAAAAAATTAAGACTTTCAATTTGTATCTGAAGATTTGTAGATAAATGACACAAAATGTTCTTTAATTGAAAGCTGCAGTAAAAGCATTGAACGAAAAAGGAAGAATTTTGTTCAGTGATCGATGTGAAAGTTTGACATTGCAACTTACCGCTTTTGGGAGCCTCGTTAATCTTTGATATTCGATATTGGTTCCTCTGTCAATTCCACACATGGCGTCTTCTTAGTGAGATGTAATTACCTTTTCCAAACGAGTACACAAAAACTAGTGTTTCACTTAAAATTTAAGAGTTCCAAAAATCTTCATCTAATAGTCAGTGGGATTCCGTTCAATATGTATCATTAGTAGTGTGTAAAATGAAGTAAAGTTACAGGACAAGACTGAAACTATTATTGGCCATAACGATCGCTCGATTTGACACATTTGGACTGATTCATTGTTAATTGAAATTCATAACTGATGTGCACTTCAGCCAGATTATCATAAAATTATTGAATATGTGAAAATATTGTAACCGAGTAGATGGATCTTTTATATTATTAAGTTAATGTAAATTCAAATTATTGCAGTAAAAAATGTGTTACAATAAATTGATAAACAAAGCATACCATTTGAATCTCTCGGTTATGGAGTGCCAATTTCAGGAACGAGTAGAATTGGCTGACCTTTATGTTTATAAAAGAAATGTTGATCCTGACAGACATCTTTCCGTGACAAATATTCACGAATTGGTGGCTAAGTTTCCACAAATACTCGTAGGAACTTTTCAAAATATATAAAGCTTTAGAGATAACAGTATTGGATAGTATGCTTGCTACAAGGAAATTGCCCACTACGTTTTTGCATTATGAAAATACGTTCCAGTTGTGTACTCCCTCCCCATACTAATATTCCATATTTCAGCAGAGGATAAACAGTC
>WOGR01000266.1:0-28536 GCA_015342045.1 Leptinotarsa lineolata | reverse complement strand
TTTTTTCAAAAAAAAAGTTGAATTTGACAAACACTAAACGCATCATTTTGAGTTAAATTCAAAGCGAAAACAAGTGCTGAAGTTAAACTTCATTGAAACTTTTCGAAAAAAAAGTTTCCCATATGGTGCGCACTTTAATGTTGACACTGTACATATAATCATAAGCAAATATAATAATAAAATGTATAAACATTTGAAAATTTGTTATAACAAATGAAGTGGAACTGTAACCAGGGCCAATTCCCATTCCGGTGATCTCGACAACGACAAAGTTCAACATTCAATTTTGTTTACTTCCCCAATAAGTGTACTTCAGACAGTTGATTCGAATAATTCAAATTGATTTTCATTTCGACAAAGACGTGGTGAAAATGGTATACATCTTGAAAAATATTTTATGCTCTTTGTGCCAAAAGAATATCAGCTCATGTGAGCATAAAAAGACATTTTTCCAGCCAGGGAGTTGAACTCAGCACACTCAAGCTCTTGGCAGTCACAGAAAATCTACAAAAATATTCTGGAAGATACAATTGCAATGACGTGCGGTAAATAGTTGACGTTCTCAGTTTCTCACGAACGTGTCTGGCATTCTTATGAGGGTAAATATTGTTTCACTGTAATGCTACACACACTCGTTCGTATTTGACGAAAATATAGAATGAATGAGTGGAAATCATGCGGAACACGTTTCGATATCCAGACGCTCAGCTTGCTTGGAGTACGTACGCTGCTGCTGTAATCATGAAACCACAAAAGGCCTTCTGAGGGAAAGAGTACAATAGAATTTCAGTTGGTTCAATTGAAGTACATGTTGTTGTCGCTGAGAGTGAAAACATTTCTCATGTAGAGGGTACACTATGATATAATTATGCCATTATGTTATATTGAACATTCGTAAATGACTCCCAGTAACAATGAGGAGACAATGAAAATATATTTTCAGATCGAAGCTTCAATTTTTTTTGAGTATTCGCAAAGCAATAAAATTGACAGATTTGGTTTATTCAACTACCGCCTGCATTTAGAACAATATGGAAATGAGGCAGATGATTTTTTGTCGTAATTCAAATTCGTTATGATCCGATAATAGTGTCTTCCTCATTGAATTTTGTCATCAACTTTTTGTGATTACAGATATCTATATTTTGGAATTTCTCAACATCTCTGTTCGGAATGATATCATGAGGATCATAACTCAAAGACAGAACTCAAAGACATGCATCAACTGAAAATATCTCTGTGATATTCGGAAGAAAAGTGGAATGCTCAGCAATCTAGTTTTTATTGAAGGATTTGAATATTGAAAGAAATTGTTTTGCTACTTCTCTTTACAAAAATTGTGGTGAACTTCCGAAGGTAGGAAGAAAATAATTGAATTCAAAATAAGCTCTTCACGAAAGTACGTGTAGATCAGGCAGAGAAGTTAGTTTCGGATACGAAATGAAAGAAAAAACCACCCGAAAAACTACTTTCAAATGAACATTCAATTATATGGAACAAAATGTATTTTCGAAACAACTACTTTTATAGGATCATTAAGTTATACAAAAGTTCCTTGGATTCAGCTTTTACTCTGAACATTCATTATGGAAAGAAAACATTTATCATTCATAGCTACGCGAAACTCTACAACAATAAAGAACAATACAAAATTCATCTGCATGGAGTACTATCATCTGGCTAACTTAGAAAGTTTCGGAATGAGACACCTGTCTTATCACCTCATCGGCACATTTTTGGATAACATCATGAGACAAAACACTAATCTCATTCATAAAATTACGCACAAATCTACCCATGTCAAGATGACATGCATATGCTTGTTTCATTTAATCCCAGCCATATGAATCTTGTTCGAATTGGAAGAGGTTTATGTTTGGGAGGGATTAATTTTCAGAAAAAAACTCTTCATTATTTTATATTGTGTAGCGTTCTTATGAATGATATCTGATTCTATTCCATAACGAATAGTAGACACTGATTGGAAATAAATGATTTTCATATAATTCGAGTGAAGCAAAAGCAAAAATCAGAAACTGTTTTTATTAAAATAAACTATTTACATGTCTACATTTCATGAATACCTCTACCTCAAGGGTAAATTAGCAAAGTAACTTCTACTTCAGACAAGCACGCCCTCACGCCCCCGTCGAAAGGAGGCGGTGGGGGCAGAGACATAGACTTCATTAAGAACGACTGAGTAATGAGCTCCTGCTGCCAAGGCTTATGCACACCATTACATGGTTTTGATATTCAGGTCGTTCAAATGATAAACATATCTGTCGATGTGTTGTTTGGCTAGATACTCTTGGGAAAAGTTCATGAAAAAACCAGGACAGACTGTCTATAGGAAGTTTTGGGTATAACTATTTTGCAGGTCTATATGTCAGCAAATTGATCTCAGTAAACACTGCTCACGTAATCTTATAGAAAAGCAAAAATTATTGCAGGTCGGGTCTCTCAGACATGAAGCTCGACTAGGTCAATTATTTTTGACAGAAAAATTTTCCAACCTCTCGCCAAAAAGTTCACGAATCTCGTAAAATTGAATATATTCTTTGCGGGTCGGCAGAAATTCTTGCAGTTCGGGTCTTCATGAAGCCTGTATCGAAATAGAAGGACAAACCCCTGAAAAGTTTAGGTGCTTCAATTGCAGCAACTAATAATATTTTGATAATAGGTACTAATAGGTTGATATAATAATGATTTATTTCCAACTCTACTCATCATCCAGATATTTTGTTAAAATGGATATTCTGATTGGAATTTCTGCTGACCTGCAAAATATGTTTTCGATTTTTTGAGATTTGTGTACTTTTTGGGAGAGGGTTGGAAAATTTTTCTGTCGAAAATGATTGACCTAGTCGAGATTCATGTCTGGGAGACCCGACCTGCAATAATTTTTGCTTTTCTGCAAGATTACATGAGCAGTGTTTACTGAGAACAATTTGCTGACCTGCAGACCTGCAAAATAGTTATACCCGAAGTTTTCTATGCCAGTTTTTTCATGAACTTAGAAACGGTCACTGACATGACGCTCATGGAAAATATTGAGAGCTCCATAAATCAACCCACCGTGACGACGAGGTTGATTGTGATAAACTCTAACTACCGTGATATTACTAATCAGTGGACTTTTCGGAAGGAACCACTTGAAGTGTTTGTAAGCAAGCCGTCGGATTACATCCGTAATCGGCTCAAGCTTCGCTATGTCTCATAAACGCTCCAATGAAATGTATCGATCGTTATCAGTCACGATTAGAAGCAACTTATTCTGCTTCGATCGTCTCGAGTCCCCGCAACGGAGTCCTCTTGAGGCTGCAGAACACAGGTCAAGCGTACAACATCGCTGGCATGAAAATTTGTTTATATATCAGTTTGAAATTTTGTGCAATTAGAGGGTAGTTGCGTTTAATCGCCGCTCCCGCTCTCTGAATTGCCAGAACCAAGTGCTCATGAAAATTCAAGCGTTTGTCCAGGATAACTCCCAGGTATTTTGCACTTTTCTGTTCTTCCACACACTTTCTTCGAATCGTCAGTTTCCTGAAGATCTTCACGTCGGTGAATTTCTTTGTGAAATTGAAAGTTCAGTCTTTGATGGATTTAGCCTTGTCTTATTTCTCTCCATGTACGGTACAACTAACCGATCCACGTGAATCTGTATTAGTATATAAGCCAAGCAGTATATTTTGTCAGTCATTTCCTCTCGAACGTAAATTATGCGTGAAAAAATCTCTTCAGTGATTTCCTCTCAGCTGAAAATTTGTCAGATGGTAGTTCATATGCTAGTTTGATTGAATAAAAACGTCAGCTGGCTCTATGTTGGTGGAAGGGTCGTCAGCTGATAGTGTGAAAGGTGCTGCGCGGGAGCCAAGCGTGAGCGCTAATGGATTAATTGAATACGTCAGCTGACGGGCTTTCCCCTCAATATTGTCAGCTGATTTTTTTTTGTTATTAATGATATCGTATCAACAATCATCTGGTAAATTTTCGACCGTGAGGAAATAACTTGTCCAGGGTTATTCCCATGGGAATAAGTATTTTCGAGAATTGTAATTTTTCAACACACGTATTTTGGATCAAACTCGAATAAGTTACAATTTATAAATAATCAAATGAATAAGTAAAGAATATATATTATAAATCAATTGATTAATATAGTTTATAATGAATGTAAGGTATATAAGATATAACGCGGTGACCAGGATTCAGCGTTGATCGTCCATTTCTATGCATAACTTATTATTACGGAGAATATTAGGATGAAATAATATTATTATTATATTTTCATCAATAATAGATGAATGAATGAAAAAATATCGAATAAATTCATTAACTTATTCTTTCTTCAAAACTGGAATGTATATAAAAATATAATAGAAAGTACCATTGGATTTCATTTTACATCATTATTCTATTTCACTTCCACTTTCGCTTGTGTCGCTCTCATCTCCTTCTGATTCAGTATCACTGTCGCTGTGTGACCTATCTGCCACCTCCATGTCTTGTATCATCATCTATAAATTTATAAAAAATTAGGTATCCTAATTGTTCATATTGAATTGAATAAATCAATATGAATAAAATTAAAAATATTACTTTTTTCTGGCTGAATAGTTATTTCAGTAATCCATGATAGTAACTGGTTTCCAGAAAACTATTGAAAGAAAATTGTATTGGTTGTCATCTTCTTTCCAGCCATAGTCTGAAGGTAAATTAGTGCTTGAAACTTTCAGGTGTGCATGCGACCACATTTGAGCAATAAAACTTGATCTCAAAAAATTTTGTCGTAATTCCGATTTGCATTGTGGTAGGGTGGTAAGGCGAGCTGACTTTTTTGAAACGTAAAATTATTGTCTGAACTGTCGTTTGACAAATTTTCAGACAGGAGGAAATGATTGAAAATATTTTTTTTCACATGAGTGGGCAGTTACCACAGCCCCACCCACCCTCCGAACGGCAGCTGACGTTCACGAAGCTTCACGGCACTACTCTCTCGAAGCATTTCATAAGTTATTGCTTGAGAGGTAATTGGTAATGAAAACCTGTTGCTGGCTTGTATACTCTATTTGGAATGTTGTCACCTCACTAGAGTATAAACGGTATATGGTAGTATAATCTGCATATATGCCCACATTCGTTCTTGCGAACATTGGAGTTGGCGCGGTGGTAGTGCGCCCGACTCACGATCGGAAGGTCGTGGGTTCGACTCCTACCTCGGCCAGATATTTTTCTCTAGAGAATTGATTAAGTGAAAGCTGGGATGATTTTGCAACCGTGTGGTGTGGGAATAAACAGGACCTCTGTGAAACATTTGCTTCCATTGAAAAATCTTTGAGGTTCATGTGAAAGTAGTTGTTTTTGTAGGGCTATTTTGTCAAGTTTCTACCTGAAAGTAACTTCCATCCATGATCTGAACCTTTTTCATCAAAACCAATCCCTCCAAAAATTTATTTTTTCCAATTATGAAACAAATGTTGTTCGTGGATAACTTGTTACCACAACTTCAATCATGTATTAAAACAAGTGTGTTTCTCGAAACGTAGTCAGATGATTTCACATTTCGTAGTGTACTGTGACATCTTTTTCCAATATATTTATTCGCTGAGAATATAGCATTCATGGAGCATTCATGCTCCATGAAAATTATCTTTTCATTTTTAATTGAATTGTCATCTTTTTCATGAAGATATCATCTATGGGATCGCATAAGACTCAAACTACGAAAATCGAAGATAAACGGAAGTCCTCTTCTTTCACTTCAGAAAGGCAGAAAGTGCTGTGTCGATCCACCAAGGTCTCATCAGTAGTACTAGTCTCAACCATAGTTTCATTGCTGAACTCAACTATCCTTAGAGGACACACCTAAAAAAATGACGGTGACACCATAATTCCTTATGGAAAAACCAGACTCGACAAGGTGGTCTGTTGCAAGTCCAAACTTGACTTATATCGATTTTATAGATAGCAGCTTCGTAAGGAAAATGAAAACGACTTTACTCTGATGAAGAGCTGAATGGAACGTTGTGTTGAATGTCTTTTTATCGAATTATGGTTAGATACTCATCAGTCAGATATCTGAATGTTGGAACATAGGAACTGCGAGATTCTGTCCGTATGATTCAAACGTTACTCTTCGACGGTTGTTTGACAGGAATTTTCTGAAAATAATGATTTTTTCATCAAGTAATGAATAATTATGAAATTACATTTATGATGCAGCTGTAGCGCAGAATTCAGCTGATTTTTAAATATGATTATTGCAGTTCAGGAGATTACTAATTTTTCAAAAATGATGTTTTTCTATCAGTCAACCTACCAGCCTACCTACCTACCACCAACCAGCCTATTTACCTAACACCTTCAAATATTCACAGATTTCCATTTTGGAACATGTCATGCAAGTGATTCGAAGAAACAATTTTGCAAATATTATTCCACGTAGTAGGAATGGTATCGGTTTCAAAATGTTATCCAATGGAATAAAGTCACCATAAACACAAACCACATTCTTTTATCTTCCTCCATCCAAGTATGAAACCCACAACTCACCAATGAGAGCGTTTTATGATAATATCGTATTTGGTCACGATAAAGCCTTTTGAAGCACGATTCGAATAAAGTCACAACCATTTCTCAGGAAATATAAACCTATTACAACGCTCCAGCTATGTGTGGCCTGAGAGGTCGATGTTGATTACACTACACTGGGACGTGAATTCATAGCGAGTTGCATTTACACGAGATATTTCAGTGACACATATCAGACTGCCAGTATGAAAGCGACGAATATCATAGTTTTAGCAACCACATTGAATCAAAGCAGAGCGGCATTTGCAGTAACAGGCCCTGAAAAGTTTGTTTATGGTAGATATTTTTTCATAAACGCGACGAGTCTACCTGAATCTGTCTATTGTTTCATACAGACTGTTTTTTTAAGTGATTTCACTTTTGCTATCTCGAGAAGAGGAAAGCAGAAGCATTTCTTGTTCTATTTAATATTCATTATGATTTGCTATGAATCAGTTGTCAAAGCGATATTTCGTTCATTTCATTTCAATGTTGAAATTTCCTCGATACGGATATATAATTGTTCTCATCAATTCAAGTAGTCTATCACCATGAATTCACCATGTAAAACCAACATACAGTGTGTAAAAGCCAAATGGAATTAATTCGTTATTTCGTTTACGGTGATTTCATGGAAAAAATTCTGAAACACGTCAAATTTGAATTATAATTTGATACCCATCAACGGAAAGATGCTACCTCTACCAGCAACCCCCGTCAACTGACAGGTACAACCCATATTTTTTAATGGGAAGTATAGGCTTGTGATATATCTTTTCAAAGGAATCTTCAGTTTTTATTAAAAAATGTTATTGCTTTCAAGTTTATTGTAACAATTAGGATAAATCAAATTAAAATCATGTGGTTAATGAAATTCGATAAAAAACAATCAAAAGTTATTACAATATACTCAAAACTTATTTCATGATGAGGTGTTGATAATAAGAAAGTAAGCAAAAACTATAGCAATGTTCTTTGTAGATGGTATCCTTTGAAAAGCTGTAAATAATTTCGGTGGCAACGTTACTTTAATGCGCCTTGTCAACTTATTTTGTATGTTATAACATTAGGTGTCAGTATTTTAATTTGAGTTCAAAGTTCGTTAATCTCACGTCTGTTAAATAGAAAAATTAACGGAAATGCATAAAATAACAGTTTTAAAAATGATTGGTTAGGTTAGATGGTCTGGATGCAATTAGGCTGCTCCCTTGCAAAGGAGGGGGCTGCAAGTAGCTTCATCGGACCAGAATCTGTCATTGGCATTGCTTTTGGTTCTGCCAAATAAACATTGAACACCTAGATGGCAAGAAGTTTCAAAGACTTCTGGCAGAATCTTTCAGGATTGGCTAACTTCAAGGCGATCATTCACCCTTCGAAGTTTGAAAGCAAATAGTTGTTGAACTACGGTAGGGATGAACTACGATGTCTAACAGGTCTCTCCACAGGTTACTGTCATCTGAATCATCATATGCAGAGACTTGGGCTGTCGGAAGACAGTGTGTTTGTTTTACCTTTTTTTGGAAAATGTGACGCTGCAGACCGAATCAGGTTTTCAGAGTTTGGTGGAACCACATTCTCATCATTTGACCTGAAAGATCACTCACCATATAAACTAATCGGCTTCGTTATGAAGCTGGGTTTATTTGGTAGAGTTTAAATAGTTTTGAGCTACAATAAACTCTTGCGGGTTGAGGTGGAGGGCCGAATAAACCCACTTACTTTTGACCTAACCTAACCTACATCAAGCCGTAGGACTCATCGATATTGAACACAATCTTAAAACAAACAGTTTAGAATTATTTCTCAGTTTTCAGTTTGTGTTGCTATTGAAGCGTGTTTTTTTTTTAGTTTTTTGAACTATTACTTATTTTCTACTTTTAAGGTTAGTTTGCTATTTCTAACCCATTTATGGAATATATATACGCATGCTCTCACACAGAGACTGTATGAGAAAATCATGTAATTCTGGCCATCCTGATCAGGATAATGAGATAAACTCATGAAATTATTGTATTGTCACCGATTCTTAAAAAGTGTACAGAGTTTAAAATACATCTGTCCGTTCAAAGTTCATCAAAATCGAGTCCAATGGAGTCGGTTACGAACAAACAAACATACAAGTGGAGCTCATATAAGCGTGTTAATGATATTACTCGATGAATACATTCATGAATTGAAAAAAAGATGGGTTGGTACTTCAAGTAAAAGAGAAACACAAGTCAATAAGTTCAGAAACTCCGAACTGATTCTTTGAAAATATTTGGGAAAATGTTTGTTATCAATTGTCATTCACGGTGCCATCTCTCAACGAGAGATTTTTACGAACTGAATGAGAAAAATTATCGAATTTTGCAATGCATCAATTAACACTAAAGTGTGAACAATAAGTGACACATTGTTCTCAAATCCGTTACTCTGGAAATTATATAACAACAGACATAATGTTATACAACGAAAAGAAGTGCAATTTGGTAAACATCCTTATTGCATTATTTTAGGGTTTCTCAACTTCTCTTGGCCTCTGTAACATTTTCGTTTCGCATTCCATTCCCCACCATATAAATGTTGTTATGGTTTCATTTCCTAAAGTACATCTGAGGCGAAAATTCGTAGTGGTCACTTCCACTCTTTGCTTTCCTTTTACTCTCGCTGATTCTCTTTCACATACCATTACAACGGTTCGGAAGAGCTTTTCGGAAAATTATGCGGAAATTGCCATTAATTGCATTTCCTAGTACCGGCCCAATACATTACACTATGTTAACTTTAATTAGTGTTTGCTCTTATATTAATGTTTCGGTATTCCGCAATTCGCTGTACACAAAGACTGTGTAACTGAAATTGAATGGACACTCGTAGAACTCGAGGTCGTTGAAATGCACGCCGTTTGACGGATTCTTTTCTGTTGACTTTGATGCATGCGCAGGGAGTCTTTGTGAGAAGGGTCTCTACAAATGATGTGAATTTTGCAACGAAATGCTCAGTAAATTAAACTCCGTTTGTTGCGATTTTGGTGTTTGTCCTTTGTTGATTTGCTGCGGTATTTTATGATGAATTAGATTCCGAACGTGCTGATTGAAAATGTTTCACTCGATTAATTTCAATTTTGATGGGTGTTTTTTGATTATGATGTTTTGGATATCGAAAGTCATATAAACTGTTAAATTTCATATATCGTAAAATATACATTGTGCCCCATTTAACATGGAAGCAACCTTATAAAATCTATATTTCTCAACCGATTTGAATGATCCTTTTTCCCTGAGGCAGACATTCAAAAAATCTACTATGCTATCTATTTCGCTGATGAAAATGAACTAGAGCTGTCTGATAAAGTGTGCGTCCACTAATGAACAAGATTGAGAAAAAATTTTTAGCTTATTTTGAGTCTGCAGAGCATCTATGTTATGACGAATCTATGATTCAAAATTCTGGAAAACACAGCTGCAAGCAGTTTATCCAAGGTAAACCAGTTCGTTTTGGCTATAAAATATGGTGTATGAATACGGCTTCCAGTTATCTCATCGACCTAGGAAATAACCCCCGCTGCTCCCCTGAATATGAATTATTATTCGGTAAATCATCGGCACCCATGCTAGAAGGAATAGAAAGAGTGAAAGGTTTGCAACCATATAAACTCTAGGAAAGAAAACCTTTGAGAAAAAATCTAGGGGTATTATCGATTCTATTCTTGATGAGGGAAATGGGATTTCATTTGTTCGCTGGGTTGATAATGAAGTTGTCACTCTGGCATCAACATGTTTTGGAGTGCAACCAATGGGATTTGTGCGCCGATATTCAAGTGCCGAGAAAAAAAGTTGTTCAAGTACCTCGGCCATTTGTGATTGGAACTTATAATTTTTATATGGGTAGCGTTGACCTTATGGATGAGAATATATCAAGATACCGCATTGGTATGAGGGTTAAGAAGTGGTGGTGGAGCATATTAACGTGGCTAATGGATGCTTGTGTGCAGAATGCTTGGCAACTCCACAAGAAATCTGGAGGGACTCTTTCACAAGTGGAGTTTGGAAGGAAAATTGCGAAATTTTAGTTGAACTCTTTCGGAGTTCCACCAAACGATCCTGATGAAGATTCCACATGTTCAGGCTCAGATTCCTTGAACAGGGTATCTGATGATATCCGTGTTGTGATAAAAGGGATCATTTGCTTATTCGAGTTCCCCAAAACAAACGGCGACGTTGTGCCGGAGAGGGCTGTTCCGCAGTAAGTAGAACAATATGCAAAGAATGCGAAGTGGGTGTTTGTATTGATTGTTTTTCTATATTTCATAAGAAGTAGAATAACTGTTTTTTACTTGAAATAAATGACACTTGATGATTGTTTATGTATTTTCATGAAGTGTTATAATTAGGTAGTTAAACCGCCTAGTGTTACCAATTGCTGAATCCTTACATTGCATCCTAAAAACCTAAAAAATGATCATTTGATACTTTTCTACCAGAAAAAAAAACTCAACCAGGCGTTAATAAATTAAACAAACTTTGATGTCAATAATATCAAATCCAGTTGAAACTAAAATGAGTGCGATTCCTTCATTCAAGACAATGCATTTATCATATCGCTTGCGAACATTTTTTAAAGTATTCCGTAATTGTTGAGGAGTAATTGCATAACACGCTTGCTGAATTATTGTTCACAGTTCTGCTCGATTCCTTGGTCGTGATTTGGATACATTTTGTGTAACATAGCCCCACAGAAAAAATCCAGTACGGTAAGGTCAGACGATCTAGGTGGCCATCCACTCAATCTACTCCCACATCTTATCCAGCGATTAGGGTAGTTTTAATTCAGCCACTCTTCACAATTCCCGCATTATGAACAGAACAGCCAACTAACTGAATATTCAAATTTCTTGTTTCTGCAAGTGGAAGTTCATCTATTGCGTCCGACGTTTCATTCCTCAAAAATTGTGATACGGATGAGTTGTAAAGCATCCTTCTATGAAAGACTTTTTCAAGTCTTTACGTCGAGATGACACAACTTTACTCTAGTCTACTTCACAACTTCATTCGAGTAGGGTTAGATTGGAACGGCAAACATATTTATTGCAGAAACTTATTTTTTCCCTGACAGTTCCGATTGCCAGATCTGTCGAAGTTTGTGCTGATAGTTGCCGCGGAGAGAGTTCTTCACTGCTGTTACCTCTTGTGAGTGGAGTTGTTTTACCCCGAGGTAACTAATTGTCTCTCCGGCATCTAGCTGGTATAAGATGCTACCATCTATGAGGTGCACATCCTTCTCGTAGCCCCCGCATTGTCCTCTTTTGAGATGGACCATTGCATATTTGTCTATGCCGAATTTCATGCGCCACCACCCTTAAGGACTGATGAATATTTTTTTCTGTAGAGGCATAAAGTTCAAGATCATTCATATAAAACAAATGGGTGACCTTGTGCCTCCGGATTCCGGGTGTGCCACAGTTATACCCTCGAGTATTCCTCAGCGCAATGGGTAATGGTAATAGTGAGATGCATAAGAAAAGGTGACTGTGGGAATCGCCCTGAAATACACCCCTGATGAAAGTGACCCAAGTGACCATCCTGTCTGGACTCTAGCATGACTAGATGTTATGGTGAAGCTAGTCCACCAGAGTGGCGGACTCGCCAGTTGTTCGAGATATCTCACTATTTTGTCGGGTACTGTTAGGCATCTGAGCAAATGCAAGATGAGCTCATGCGAAGTTGATCAAATGCCTGGCGATAATCGACCCAGGTTATAGAGAGGTTATGGTTTTTCTGTATCTAGTCTCAAATTATCATTAAACGATTATACTTCATCAAGTCGAGTATTATTATACGGATTCCTTTCATCAGGCCAACCATTTTAACACTATTATTTCAATCATTTTTGGAGGCAACAATATTCTAACTACTATCCGTGGGAGCTGGGGTTGATTGAAATGAATGAACGCTCAAGCGAAATATATGATATTCTAGCGACAATGTGACGGAATTGTTCAAATAATATCATTATTATCATTTTTGTGGTAACTGAAGAAAGGAAAAAAATACATGTGGACCATAGCATCGTCTAGCGTATTTTCCTAACTTTCCCAATTCTATTGTATTGAACTCAGTAAAATGAGAGAAATTATTGTATTTTTCATATCGTAATGAACTCTCATTATTATAGTATCATTATTTTTACGAAGAAAATACCAATGTAGTTACCGTATGAATTTTTTTCGTGTAAAATATTAAAAAATGTTATAGTATTGCCCGAATTTGGAATGAAAAAAATAAAATCGTTCGTGTTTCACTGTTCAAAAATCCAATCTGCATTCAAAGTACGTTAGAATGAACGAAAAACAAATGAAACGCTGCCTATCTGAAAATATGGCCGAGAGGCTCAATCGTGCCTATGTATTTCTGTAGTGAATTTACGTTTATTGACTAGCGCCATTTTACATAATTGCTCAGCTAATGGAATTGGTAAATCACAGTTATACGAACTTGGTCATGGTTTGTAGTAAATTCCGTTGGATATCCAGGGGTATCAGATTCAACTATTGGAATAAATTCAGGAAGAGAGTGAGAATTTTACGCAGTTTGGAATGGTTTTGCTGAGTTTTCAATTGGGTCACAAAAAACTCAACATCAAATTGTTACATTTGTGGACTCGCGAATCAATTATCTTCATGAAAATAATTTCAATTTAGAATTCTACGTGATTTCCTAGGGCTTTATGATGCTTTATCATCTACCATCATGACATTGTTCAATGAAGTCAACTACAGTAAGTAACATATCTCAATGTATGAAGGATAACACTTTCCATCGAAACAATCAACTTATGATATCTACTTCAACGAAATTCTGAGTCAACAAATATTTCAATGAAAATTCTAAATTAAATTTTTTTATAATACACTGTTGCAGTTGAAATTTATCCTGATCGATAATTGTCAAAAATTTTACCTAAATCACGAAGCCAGGCACAGAAAGACCTTTTCAAAAATGTTTCATCAACACATAGTATTGGTTCAAAGTACAGGTATTGCTGTTAGCACATGTATATGGGACCCTAATGATTTTAAGTATGATATTACTGAAAGTAGATATCTCTGTCTGTACATCACTTCCCACTCTACTTCAACCACTATGAAGAACTATAACTGAACAATAGAAGAAGATGACTTGTCGCTGTCAATGTTTATACTCAACTATAAAATGAATTGAAATAATCAAAATGAACAATATGGACTTTGAATAGTCATTTCAGACTGCTGAGAAGAATCCCAGATCTGTGAAAATATGAAGAAATTTGAATTAATGCTGCGTTACAATCTACGAGTTGAAATTGGCAAAAAGGGTCCATTTGTATTCAGATTGTTTTGCAAACAATATAAAACAAACCAACAAACCAATATCAAATAAAAGTGTGAGTGAAATTTAACATTTGGAGATTTTTAAATCAGCTTTATATTCATATCTTCTGAATATACTATCATAGACACTCTCACATTCTTTCATGGATTTTTTGTAATTACTAAGCTCTTTCTAAATGGAAAGATGTAATTCTTTGAAACGATTTTTTACTATCGCAATAACTCCTGACATTATATCTAGTTTTTTTCTCCGACCTGTATGTTCCTAAAGACTATTTGTCTGAATCTAGTATACAGTGTGACTCACTTGAAAGCGAGACATCTCCGCAAAATTTGCATTTTTTCTCCAATTTACAAGAACTTCATTTTGAATTGAAGAATTCAGAAAACTGTACCTTGTGGTAAGATAATAGTTATTTCCTACAAAAATCAAGGCTTACTGGGAACATTTCTGAAGTTAAAATATAAGAAATTGTATAAGCGATTTTTTCAGAAAAATTTAAAAACTTCATTGAACTGGGCACCCTCTCGAATGGTGGTATACAGAATTTCATTAAAAATATTTTATATTGATAATTCTGTGGTCAAATCAACATTCACATTGAATCATGATAGAATGTTAACTGCACACCCCTCAAATGGTTTTTGAATATTGATGAGTTGGCCGTGAAATACCGTGCGGATATGCAAAATCGCGCTCTTTTCATTTGTCACTGGAAACAAAAGTCTATTGTTGATTATCATTGTAGCTGTCAAAAACTGTATTGCAACAGTAATATCATATTATGCCCGATTAGTATGGAACATAGTTTGTAAATCGGTAGGAATTAGTGATTTATCATGCGAGAAATAAGTGTGCGCGATGAAATTGAACTTGTGCGTCTTGTCGGAGATAATGCTCTTTCGGCAAAAGAAGCTACCAGAAAATTTCGTGATAGATATCCACAAAAACTTCCATGAATAAATTCTGTTTTTAAAAAAACAAGTTGTGCATCGACGCATATGAGAATAGAAATGGTGTACGAATATTGCAATATTTTCTTAATAATCCACATTCAAGCACGCGAACGACTAGTTCGCGTGCCTTAGAGAAAATATCTTGAGATGCGTTGTAAAAAATAAAATGAGATCATTCAAGCCAAAAGTTCACACATTTTGGAACCAGGCTATGACGAAAGAAGGTTAGAATTCTGTTTGTGTGCTCAAGGAGAATATTTGAATGATACAAACTTATTCGAAATAATTTTGTTTAGTGATGAAGTTACGTTCACTACAAATGGAATAGTCCCATCCCAAAATTCAAGTTATCCTCATTGGGTTATGAATGCAAAGAGGCAATATATCCATAAATCAAATGTGTGGTGAGAAATAATCGTTGAATAGATTATTCCTCCGTTTTTCTTCGAAAGACTTTCCAACTACTCGAGAAATGAGTTTTGGGACGCAATACATAACTTACCAGTGCAGTGTTATGGTTCCATGCATCAAGTCAACATAAAATACCAACACACGTTCAAAATGTCAGTTTATTCATCACGATTTTCCACAAAATATATAACAATGAATGAATTGCATTCGATACTCTGTACAATAAATTAATAGCAAGTCCCCTGTATAATTATTCTTTCCTTCAGTTGAAAATTTCTTGTTGTCAAATTTCATGTTCTTTAGGGTAAACAGGTTAGCTCGACTTAGAAACAAAAATCCTAATCTTCAAGGGAAAAAAAGTTCACTTTGATTCTCTCAGGCAGAAGTATTGGTTTTCTTTTCTTGAGCAGGTGTTTCAGCTCAACACATTCGTTATCAGAGGGTATAACATAACCACTTTCTTGGGGATATTTGTAATATACCTCGGTTATCACAATCAAATCTAATAAGGTCATTCATCATCTACGCCATCTACGATGAGGATCCTCTTATCGACTACGATGAGGATCCTCTTATCGATTATAATCAAAAGAACATGCCAATTTGACCGAATTCTCTCTTCAGGCCTTTTTTATCCTATTTTTATTTCCACGACAATCTTCTCCAGTCTGCCTCCGGAAGCTTAAAACAGAAATCATCCTGTAATGTCATCATTATTGAGAGGGGTGACATTCATACCACTCCATGAGCAGGCTATTTTTGAAAAACGGTGCTACTGGTTGACTAAAATTTGGCTGAACCACTTACGAATAACCTATATCGTATTTCTGGCAGCTCGACTTGGCTATTCGTACACTCAATAAAAATAAGATCTTTCCTCATATATATTCTCACCAGGCATATATTCTCACCTGACATTGACTTAGGAATCAAACTGAATCTGTCACAGTCAATAAAGGGTACAACTTGTATGCTGAAAGGAAAACCGTGATTATTCCATAATTTGCAACCAATCAAGGTTACCTACATTATCGCTGCAAACCAAAAATATACTTCTGGGCCACAATTATATTGTTGAGGGAATATATTATACAATTCTTAGTTGAACATTCTTTTACCCAGCATCCCTCTCCGATGAGCTAGGGCACTCAAGTTCCAGCTTAAAGAATGTATCTCCCCCTATTCACTAAGATCAAGGCATTGTTGCAGCAGGATTTCCTGAATTTGAAATCTCAATTAGATAGGTCTTCTGTTCATAATGCAGATATTTTAAGAGAATCGTTAAATAATAATTATAGAAATCAATGGATAGGTCGAAATAGTCCTTACATAGAGTAGCCACCAAGACCTGACACCGCTAGATATTTTTCTTTGGAGTACTGTGAAGCAGAAAGTTCACAAGTTCAGACCGCAGTTAGTAGAAGAACTACGTATCAGAATATCTACCGCTTGTACAGATATCACAACAGAACGACTGAAAAAAGTTATGTTGAATATTAGAGGAAACTATGACAAGTTCATTGCAATTAATGGCCACACAGTTATCAACGATTGAAGCTTACTAGAATATTTGATAACACATAAACTCAATCACAGCTTCAACCACATTTCATCAGTATTTACATTCAAACTTTCCTTCAATTTTCATCTCGAATAATTCCAGTGCGAGTTTTGCTTTTGTTCGTTAAACTTTATGTACTTTATTGTATTTTGTTTCATCAACTCTGATAATGCTACTTATGTCATGGAATCTCGGTAGTCGAGTGGTTCCAAAATGGATATTTGTAGACGTATTTTCCAGGGATTTATTTTGAAGACCACTTTCAAAATTCAGTTAAGGGCTTTTCCAGACTGACGATGACTATTTTTTCTCTGTTCAAGAACCCTTCACGTAATATCTCCCATTATGAATATGAAATAACTGTTCAAATCATTTCATACATTCAATCTTTGAGTAAAAATGAAATATAGCAAATAATTTCATTCAGAAATAGAAAAAATGAATATGGAGGCTATAATCAGCTTCATGAATTGAGGGAAAAATTATGTTCAATACATATTTTTTTGAAATATCTACGACACCAAAATGAAAACTGACGTACTACATGGAGAATTTAATGAAATATATGAAACAGCTTTTGGGAAAGATTCAAACGAATCGCATCATTTCGGAAATGATTATATTTTCTGTTATGCCATCAATAATTCAAAAAATTTTGGATACACTATATCAGTTTAATATAAGAAGCTACTGTGTTGTGAAACTCGTTTCGAAGACGGTTCATATTGTGGTCATTGTTTAATCATTGTTATGGTCAATTCAAGAACTATCCAATAGTTGATTCGTCTGTATGACAGATTTTGGTGTTATTTCATTGGTATCAAGTAAATGATTTACAATTTCCCTTTCTCCAATTCACCTAATTATTCTGAAATATCGAAGTATGCTATTATTGAATCTATTGAATTTCATCATATCAACAATTCGGATCTCCAGAAAAAAATCTGCTTCAGAATTTTTATTACCTCTGTGGATAATTCTTTGTTCATTCAGATTGGAATGTTAAAGGAGATAAAGAAAACTGTTTTTGCCATCTCCTGAAGACGCCAACTTGATTGGTGAAACGCACGTCGAGAAGAGTATTGTAGTTCTGGTGATTTAAAGTAGTGCTTGTTTCGGATTCATTCTGAGCCTTAATCGTTCATTTTTTGGAATTTTTGGGATTCTATTCTTCAACAATTTGAAAAATAAATGAATTGTCGACAGAGGACCATTCGACAACGAAAGAAAACTGAAAGAATCCGCTAATTTATTTCCGACAGTCAACAAGTATATTTGAACTAACTCTATGGAAATGGACCCTACCTTCGTATGATGCTTACCATCAGTATTTGTATCATGTGGACTATTGAATATAGCATCTGAATATTTCTATCTTTTGATTCTCATCAAAAAAAAATAGAGCTGTTTCATTGATGACTTATTTTATTGGGGAAATTCATGATCACTTCAATAAGATGAACGAAAACACTTTTTTGTGGAAATTAGACATGTTAGCAGAAGAGGCGTTATCTATTACAATATTTTCAGGTTTTCAGAAAATATGATGCCTTTATTCAGAAAAGTCATCTATTCTTTTGAAGAAGCATTCATGTTGATCATTGGCAAAATTGATGAATACGACATGTGACTGACTAATGAGACTTTTCTAAGTTTTACATTACACATCAATCTTTTAGGGTAAACTTTTCAGTTTGCCCTTTATTACATTTGAGAGCCGTGGAAAGTAAGAATCCTAAAAATCATCAAAGAAGTTCTTTCTGCTCATGATACAATGAGAGTTCGTAAAAAAACATTCGTTCAAGAAATACTAGTTTTGTAGAAGAAATATTGCGGTTTTCAAATTCTTTGTCATTATATAGGAAGTGTAACACTTTCATGTAACTCAATGTTCATATGTTCGGAAGTAGTTGTTTCAGATGTGCTTTTTTCCTGTTTATATCTGAAATTGAATTTATTTTATCGACTTTCTCTCATCAATATATTGTGATCAACTAAACTGAAATATACTCAACCAGAACAATTTTTCGTTAAGAAAAATTCATTTCATTTTATCAGAAAATATTATTGGTATATCGACAGATGGAGCACGAGCAATGTCAAGTATGGAGGTAGGAGTATCGGAAAGGCTATTTTAAGACAGTAAGAAGGTCACAGGAAAGAAAATATTTGTTAACCACTGCAAAATTCAACAGGAAAATGTGTGTGCGAAAAGATTGAGTTTGTCAAATTTAACAGTACCTACCAGTTATTGAACTCATCAATTTTATAAAGTGACACGTGTTAAATCACCGTAAATTTTAGGAATTTCTGGTTTTTAATACCGGAGTACATTGTTCCGGTAAAAATGCAAGGCTGGAAAAAATATACAATTTAAATAGCGGAATACAATTTTCCTTGAATATGGTAATAAGGAATGGATGTGCGATTTTGGGATTCTTATCGACATGACTCAGCATCTTAATGATCTTGATGTGGAACTTCAAGGCAAGTGACAGTCTATTTATGATTTGTATGATAAAATTCAGGGCTTTGAGCGCAAATTGAAATTTAAGAAACAGCATATTTTGCAGAATAATGTGTCTCACTTTCCACATTTAGAAAAAAGAACACCGTACTACTTCCCAATAATACGCACAATAACAGAAATTTCAATCAACGAATTTCAATTACGATTCCAAATGTTCAAAACTGAGAAGGTAGCGGTTTCTATGGAAATATTTTCCTCGGCATTTAATATCGATGTGGATAGAATTCCCGAAGACTTTCAAATGGAAGCGATTGACATGCAGAATAATACCGATTTGAAAAATATATTTTCCTCAGTTAACATCGAGAATTTTCATGTCTTACGTGAGTCCTGACAAATTTCTGCTTTTGACGAAAAATGCAAAGCAAATGATGTTTCTTTTCGGAAATACGTATGTTTGCGAAAAATTATTTTCAACCATAAAATTATTGAAAGATTACCATAGATCAAGACTGGGTTGATGTACGATGCTGCGTACGTGTAGCTACTTCATCAATTCCGGCTGATAGTTATCAACTTGTATAGAAAAAATAGTGCTAAATTTCTCATTGAAAATTTAAAGTGAATTCGTTTTTCTGTTCTTTTGTGCATCGAAATTTTCATATGAAATATTTACTTCTTATGAATTTTATATATTACATAATTTTATATTATTATAAATTGAGTTTTCGTGAATTATTAATGAGTGTTACTTTATGTGCCGCTCACCAAAAAATTCCAAAATTTTAATTGGTTCGTGATTACACTAGTTCACATCCAATTTACGACTGTAATGCCAAAGGCAGTTCTTTGTTGATTTGAGGTCCCTACATGCGAAAATGATCGTAAAAATTTCCTAACACGTAAGATTTTCGAGTTATGATTTTTTCACAAAAATTCAATGAACCCGACATTCAAAATTTTCTTCCCTCTAAAATGAGGAAATTGTTTAAAATCTGGCAACAGAGCGGCTCTGCTCAGTATTAGAATCTGCTTCCGCTGTATGTGAGAATTGTAACGCCGCTTCTCGAACTTCTGATACTCGAAGTTACCAGAAAATATCAGAAATACCGAACCACTATAAAAGTACCAGGTTGACAATCGGATCATCAATGTTGGTTCAACGCGAATAGTGGTGAGTTAGTATTAGAGAAGCGAGGTGAGCAAACACGCGAATATTATATTTGTGAATAAAATAACTTGACTCCTGTAAACGCAGTATCACATATTTGAACTCAACGTACGCAATAGTACAAAAATGTCGAAAGTACAGAAACGTGGCTGCTTTAATCCCGCAGATAAATTTTGCTATATATGTGGTCAATTTACTCCTAAATCGCAGAAACGGCCAAGTGATCGAATGACCAAAGTCGCTTACCATAAGTATTTTGGATTTGTAGTTGGTGATCAAGATCGGAATTGAGCTCCTCACGTATGTTGCCAAATCTGTGCAGCAAATCTGAGTAACTAGTTAAATGGCAAACGCTCATCTATGCCTTTTGCAGTTCCAATGATTTGGCAAGAAACAATAAATCATCAAAACTAAGAAACATTAAATCATCAAAACTACTGTTACTTTTGCATGACAAACGTGTCGGGTTTTTCAAGAAAGAGCAAACACAAAATTGTATATCCGGATATTCCTTCTGCAATAAGGCGGGTTCTTCATGGAGAAATTTTATTAGTTCCAACACCCCCGGAAAATTTGAAGGAAGATTTGGAAACGTATGATGACCAGGCAGGTTCCGATGATGTGCCAGAAAAAGACGGTTTTCATTTTTCCGAAAGTGAAGGAAGAACACCCCATTTAATCGAACAACCTGAATTCAATGACCTAGTTCGGGACTTTCACTTGTCCAAAGAGAATGCTGAACTATTAGGGTCTAGATTACAACAATGGAATTTACTAGTCCCTAAAACCAAAGTTACATAGTCATACATAGACGTCATCCTTGTTACTGTATATAAATGTTTATTATAATGCTTCCATACTGTTCAGCAAGTGAAATAAATATTATTATTATTATTAAAATATTTAGGAACTGTACCCATGAGCTATCCTCGTTTTTTACTATGTAGAATAAAATGTGTGCTTGTGATAAATCCCAATGGTGTGATGGAAAAATTTTCACATAACCCAGATGAATGGCGTTTAATTAAAGATTCGTCTAAAACAAGTTAAAAAGCCGTTCTGCTCCATAATGGTAACAAAAGACCCTCTATTCCTCTTGCACATGCAGTTGCCATGAAGGAAACACACGAAAGTATGTCACTTATTCTAAATGGAATGAGTTATAATACTTATAAGTGGCAAATATGTGGTGACCTAAAAGTCATAGGACTGTGTATTGTGAATAAAGTCTGTTATCCTCAAAATATATCGCGTTTTTCTTGTTGTGATCTTATATTCCCCTATAATATGTGAAAATTTTTGTATAAAATCAAAATTTCTATAACTCAAAATCCATACGTGATGGAAAATTTTTGATATTGAATTCGTAGTCAGGATGCGTTAAACTCTCATGAATTGCCATTATAATATTAGTCGAATTTTTTTCTCATTTGTTGGCTAGTGTAAACACAACGTATTTTCTGGAGTGCCCAAAGGGTCATTACTGGGGCTCATACTGTTCATTCTAAACTTTTCTGATGAAGACTTTTTTTTGACAAGTCAAAATCACACTACGTTGATGACACTATGAATTTGGCACAAAGATTCTTTCAATATAGGCAGATGGTACTTTAACACCTGCGATACAGCAATTAATCTGCTCATACACAATTGACAGACTCTGGTTTCCTAGTGAATAACTGGGTTATTCACTAGGTGAATAACTGGTTTCTCTTCAGTGCGAATAAATCTCTCGCCTTCCCTGAAGAAATTGATTTTATCTCATTCTACCCTTATTTTCGAACCAATCCTGATATCTAACCCCACGTTGGGCGCCAGATGTAATAGGATTTGTTCGAAAATGAGGGTAGAATGAGAGCAAATCAATTGTATTCAATCTCTATTGGATTTTTTGCTGTCAGCTATCAGCGTTTTGTCGAATTGAAAAACTAAAGCCGTGAAAAACTGATTCACAATATATTTGAGCAATGAAGAAGAGAACCAACAATAATTCATTATGGTATCTGAAACTGAAACCTAAAACCAGGCACACTATATTCGTAACTTGTATAACAAATTCTTATAGTTTCGTCCAGAGGATTATAATTTTCTTTCGATTTCTAAGGCTATCGATGAAAATAATTTTATTTTGTTCTGTCCGAACATTCAGCAAAAACTATTAAGACGATGAACGGTCAGGTAGAGGCATCTAGTCGTATACTTATCAACCTTTGGAAGTAGAAACCTTACATTCCAATGACAGCGGTTAAGAATGACCCCATACAGGATGATTCTGCTACAACCATGTGGCAAAAACTCCTGATGCATTACTCTACGGTAATCGTGGCGTAGTCTTGCCTCTTCTTGGCTTCACCATGACTTCACCAGTTATGACCTTTTTAAGCTACCGTTGACGTCATTCAACCATTCCTGAGCGATGCTCATGCATTCAACAACTTTGTACGAACTTTACTGCCACACACACTTTATGTCCAAAATTTCCGAAATTACAAATATTGCAAGGTGCACCTTTATTATTACGTAGAAATTGATTTTTTTACTATAGTATATTTACTTGAGCAGCGAGGTATGGCTGTTCCATAGGCGTACATGATTGAGTCGGTTAAAAAGTTGAAAATGTAGTATTTATTTGGAACCTTCAATGTTGTTGTATAATTTAATATAACAAATTTCAAAAGACAAAAGGCACGCATACTCGTGTAGATCGCACGCAAGCGAATCGCACGTTAAAAGGTAAGACATCGTTAATCCTTCTGAGGGTTGTTATTCGTAGGGGGGGCGACAGCTGGAAAATTAGTTTTCGACAGATTTTTTACAACAGATAATGATCATTTATTACTCTTCACTACAAGAAAACAGATAATAAAATGATCACGGTGAAGACGATATCTATTTGAAAACGTTCAAATCATATAATATATTCTTGTGTACTTACACGGTCTGTGCAACACATATAAAAATGTGAGAAACATCCTATCTTGTGGCTCCACAAAAGACGTGTGTGCGTGAATTTGCACACCAAAAAACAAAAAAATGTTTCGGTGACGAAAAAGCTTGCGGAAAACATATTTTGCATCGCGAAAAATAAAATTTAAATGGAAATAAAACGAAATAAGTAGATAAAAATGAAAAATTCGTCAGTGTAAAATACCTTTCAGTATCTTCATTTGATAGTAATTTCAATTTGTTCTTCGTGACTTTTTTTTACATATAATTTTGTAAAAATTAATGGTTGAATGCACAGTATAATAGCTTGATTCGTGCCCAGAAAAGACAGTTATGATAAAGGAGTATTTCGATGAATCAATTCAGTTTCGAATGCGAAATTATGTTGGGAATGGTGTAAAAATAGCGACAGTCAGGTTTTCTGTACAGTAGAAATCTTCACTCTTGATACCATTACCCATTATCTATCATTGATTATATCAAAGGAATTTACATATACTTAATCAAAGTCGTAGATACATGCCACATCACATGGGCATGGACAAAGAAAACTTCATAAAATACCTGCAGCTTGTCTAATCTATGGAGCGACTTGACACATATCACCACCTACGTTCACTACTGACAGAGAACGATTTAGGAAGGAGAAGAATGAAATCTACCATGTGACTTGGTGCGCCTATTTGGGTTTTAGAGTGGCCTGAGAGTACAGTCCTCGCCGCCAAGCACGTTCCTTCGAAGCATAAAATTCTTCGAAAGGTTTAGCGTGGTCGCAACATTTTTTCCACTGCTCTGGAGAAAACGAAGTGAAGAATTCGTCACAGGAACTTTCAACGGATTTGAAAATGAAGTCCACATTTTCATCAGCCACATATCATTTCAGTGATGCCCATCTCAATTCTATTGGGTTCAAATCTGGATGATAAGGAGGCAATCTGAATACAGTATGTCCATGATTTTCCATAATCCTATCAATGAATTTGCTTCCTAGATTTGACAAGATGTACGTTTCAACAAATTGCAGCCTTCTGTATAATCATAATCAATTTAAAATAACTAGGTAGATATATATGCCAGTTGATGAAGAGTTCATTTCCCTACCAGTCCCCTCAATCTAACCCAAGATGCCTGCCTTACACCATTCAAAACAGAAACTCACATGTCATATCTGGACTTTTTTCATTAAGTAATTGATAAACTGAATCGGAGATAACGAATCTTGACTGATAAATTGAAGTTATTGAAATACCAGTGATCGATAATCGCTACATTCATTTTTCAAAAAACTCAACGTGATTTATCACGGTTGATATTATTCTCAATTAAGTTGTTAAGTTATCATTCTAAGTAGGTAATGAATTATTCATTTTACACTGGCTGAACACTCGGAGAAAATAATGAAAAACAAGTCAGAAGTAAACGAAAGCAACAAAACCAAATGAAACTTAAAGAAATAAAACAATAAAAATCGGTTGTGAATCTGCAACACCAGTCGTTAAAACGTTAAGTTGGAAAAGAATGTCAACATTTCAAAGGAATTACTGAAAAAGTTTCTTTCACGGCTCTCGGATGGTTTTATTGGTAAATATATGTGGTCGCTTGAACATATTTATTTTATTTCAAATTCAAAATTTGTTTTCCATTTATATAGCCTAGATTATCATTAATTTTATGAGAATCAGTTTCGATCAGGTTTGGCTCTACACAAATATTTCGAAGAGAGATATTTTATTCAATGTTGACATTCTTTATCGCAGTTAGTCATGTTATTAGAAGATTATATCTCTCCAACATCGCACTGCTTCTCAAATAAAGACAGCGTCAAGTCAGATAATGAAAGGGCAGACAAATATTTGGAGAAATCATACCACTAAGTGATGACAATAACGATTTCGATTCCTTAAAAGAAGCTATTCCACATCAATTTGAAATTCCAATTGTCAACATACTTAGAGAAAATAAATTTCGAATTTTAAGAAATCAAAACCATTTGTTGAATATCTGACATTACTAAAATGTCTTTCCATTCATTTTGATCGATTTTTTTAAAGTAATCATCACCGTGTGGAAAGTTTTCTCACAAAAAATTCATTCTGCTACACATATAGTTGTTACGGAATCCAGACATATCCATTCATTTGAGATAACTAATTTTACTTCATGTCAAAACTGAATCATTTTGAGCAACTTTTAAATTGCTGCAAAATTACAAAATTTTTGCGGTAAATCTATTTTTGTATTATAGATGTTCAGAATGATTAAATTTCCTGGAGTAAAATGAACACATATCATTGCTGTCAACTTCCACATTTTTGTAAGGTAATTATAATCTTTAGATTGAATGATATTGGGAATTTCTGAAATTTCGAAAATTGCGATTTCTGAACTGTTTTTCGAATTCATAATGTTCTTCTTTTGGAAATAATACCAACACATGTTTCTTATACATCGAGCTCGATCGATCAAAATGCTTCAGTTCTCTAATTTTCACAATGTTACTTTTCACTCTACTCTTTCGTGTAATTTTTCAATTTTCAAGTTCATTTTTGAGAAAAATCGAAATGCGACTCGATTTTTTTTACATATAAGCCTATGTAAGGTTTATAATATAATTATCAGAACCAATTGTCTAACACGTAAAATAAAAAGCCATCCATTAGCGTTTCACAGAACTAAAAATCTTTTTAGGTCTGGATGTGTGGGAAATTCGAGTCGAAATATATAACTTCGAGTACTAACATAATCTGATTATATACAATAAAATACTCGATACTTTTCATCAAGTATCGGGTCATAATTCAAATATCTCTTTTGAATCGAATAAATCTCAGATGATTAATAGAAATTCAATTTATTGTCTCGTTTATATTTCAGTTGACTCATATAAATATCGACCTTGTTCTATATTTTGGTTCGTGTTTTGTACAACTGAACACAATATCGACATGGTTTAGTGACTCAGTTGGTCCCATTCGATTCAAAAGATTATTAGATGGCTCATATAAATTCGATTGACGTATCGAATTTAATTCATCGGCTCATTCGGCTCATCGGCTCATTCGATTCAAATAAATATTAGATGGCTCATTTAAATTCTATTTGGGCTTCATATTGAAGTCATTTGGTTATGACACAAAATCCATTCAAACTATTGTAATGTATAAAAAAGGTCCTCTGACTCGAATGGATATTAGACGACTAGATTTGAGCTTCTGATTGAAATCCATTGATTCAGTTATATCTGAGTTGACTCGTGTGAACAATAGGAACTCCTCCACTCTAATTGAGATGTCTCAAATGATCTCCTGTCAACTGAAATTAATTCGATTGAAGCTTCAAATTCAAATTCATCGGCTAATTCATATTTCACTTGACTCATCTAAATATAAGGACCTTCTTGTATATTTTGGTTAGTACTTTGCGCAACTGAACCTAGTATCGATAGATATGTTTCAGTGACTCGAATAATCTCATTTGATTCAAATGAATATTAGATGGCTCATATAAATTCGATCAAGGATTTATATTGATATGAGTTGATTCATTTATATCTGCGATGAGTCACTTGAACATTACCTACTATCCGTCATTTGATTACAACATAAAAGCATTTCAAACTGTTGTAATGGATAAAAGAGCTCGTCTGATTCGAATAGATATTGAACGACTCATATAAACCCGATTTGAGCTTCAAATTGAAATCTATCGATTCAGTTATATCTGAGTTGACTCGTGTAAATGTTAGGCACTCTTTTACTCTAATTGAGGTGTCCCAAATGATCTCATTTCAACTCAAATGGATGCGATTGAAGCTTCAAATTCATTGATTCAGTAATATTTCAGTTGACTCATCTAAATATTACGACCTTCTTCCATATTTTGGTTCATGCTTTGTACAACAGAATCTAATATCGATAGATATGTTTCAGTGACTCAGATAATCTCATTCGATTCGAATGAATATCAGATGACTCATGTAAATTCGATTGACGTACCAAATTCAATACATTGGCTCATTATTATTTCACTTGACTCATCTAAATATAAGGACCTCCTTGTATATTTTGGTTAGTAATTTATACAACTGACTCAGTTATATTTCAGGTGACTCATAAACATTCACAATTAATAGCTTTAGTTGACTCAATTGTTGTTAATTGGATAATGGGATTTCGAAACAAATACATGTATACCTTCCTTCGTGAACACGTTAGTCGAAATGAAACCCTTCACCGCCCAAGCACCTTATAATTTCTCTTACCGGCGCTCGTTCTCGATTTGTTTCGCGGCTTGTTGGGCGACTGGGCGCCCTGTCCGCCGATGCCGCCCAGATGCTGCTTGTTCTGCGGCGAATATGCCGCCCCGTGAATACCGTGGGCATACGTAGACCCGTACGCGCCATCAAAGTTACCATTAAACATGCCCGAGGAGCCCCCTTCATATTCACTACCTTCTCGCTGCTTGTTGCTCGAACTGGACGATCCCCCCACCCCGCTAGGCTTGATGTCGAGGGCACAGCTCTGGGGGTTCTCGTGCATGAAGGCTCCCATCGCCGCCGCCACTGCGCTCTGGTACTCCGCCCCAGCCGAGGGGGCGACGGAATCGGGCGTGCTGTCCTTGGGAGGCGTCGGGGGGAACGAGAAGATGTTGTGCGCTTGCGCGGGTGCCGAACTGGGCGACTGCGACTTGTCAGGGTCGCCCCCGCCGAACGGAACCCACGGGCTCGAGTGGGTGAGCGGCTTCGCCCCGTCGGAGAGCCAGGGATGGAGGGGAGCGTGGAAGTGCGGCCTGCAGACTTGTCCGGATGACATCCTAGACGCTGAAACAAAGAAAAAATTGTTGAAATTGGTGAGTATGATATTGCTTCATGTCAGTGAAATTGTATATCAATTATCTTTCATTAATTGCTTTGTGGACTATGAATGATATCTGTTTCGATAATTCTATTCTGATATGAAAATAGTTGATGATAATAATAATAATCCCCTTCTCTTCTGCATCTCACTATTGCCTTTATCCGTTGCGCTCAGAAATACTCAAGGGTATAACTGTGGCACCCCCGGAAACCGGAGGCACAAGGTCACCCACCCATTTATTTT